>JAQMCX010000025.1:4345688-4360271 GCA_029814765.1 Acanthurus leucopareius
ATATATATATATATAAATTTGATTGTAGATACATTGTAAAGGATTACTTGATAACTTTTTTTTTTTTGCTAACTGAAGACAAAAAAGGTAAAGTTGAAGTAAATGCTGAATTTGGAGCAGCCCCCAAGTCATCTTTTCAGAGGTGAATTGCACAGACTTTTTGTACCGCCAGTATAAACTGGGTGTTACCCTCTGTCATTGCTTTCTTTTCATTACTTTTTCAGCTTCTAAATGAAGGGACCCAGTTGTTACTGGATCCTTTGAACTGTCTTGAGATAGTGCACCACTTCAAGGCCTTTTTATAAAATACACCGCTGCCTGTTTTTCCTTCTACCCCTGTCTGTCTGCAGGTAATAAAAGCAGTGGAGGAGAGTTATAGGTTGCCAGGTCCTATGGACTGCCCTGAGGCTCTGTACCACCTAATGATGGACTGTTGGCAGCGAGAACGCAGCAACCGCCCCAAATTTGATGAAATTGTCTGTTTACTCGACAAACTCATTCGCAACCCCAGCTCATTAAAAAAACTGGTCAACTCCTCACACAGGTATGATTTCACAGCAATGAAAAAAAAATACTTAAAGACATATCAATTTGAAGTTTTATATACTTCCTTTGAGATGATGATTTTGCTCTTAAATTCATGAGTATCCAATGCATGTTTAGTCAACACAAACTTGTGTTGTTTGTTGTGAATTGTGTGAAAATCTACATTTAAATCTTTCAGATGATAATTCAGAAGCCAATGGATGTTCTTTTTGTATGATGTATGATTAAGATATTAAACGTGAACAAATGTAATTATATTAAACTTAAATTTGAATTTTTATTGACAAAATGTTGCATTAAATGATTCAGAAATCCATCTTAGTATAAGACTAATAATGTTTTTTGGGTTTTTCTGTTGTTGTTTTTCTGAGAAGAGGTGCACGTTTGCTTCTACCAACATTTCTTTAAATCTCTGTATGCGTTGTGATTTAATTGACCTTTTCATTGTTAAGTGAATTAAACCCAGCAAGCTAATAGACTCATCATCGTTCAGATGCAGTGTAAATAGAGTTTCTATTGAAGTCTTGTGTAGCTGCATAATTAAATCAGGATAGACAAAGTCACTAACTGCTGCATGCTGACAAGGAGAGGAGAGGAATAAATTAAAGTAGATTGATTTTTCTCAAAAATACGCATTAGTGTATATTGTATTCAGTGGGGTATCTTTTGATTATTTGAACATTCAATTAGTGCATAGGCATTGCATCAGTGTATAATGACATGAAAGTGCTCTAATGCAGACATTTAGTCAGGCAATCTCATTACCTCATTTTCTTTGCAGGGATAATGAAATAATTTGAGATCTTTTTTTCTCCTCTCGGTTTCCCACATACACACTCACAAATGCACAGGAGCACACTTATAATAAATCAGTGCCATATCTAACAGCCCATGCAAAAACATATGACAGCCAGATTAAAGGAGAGCCAACAGGGTCAGTCCTTGTTCCCCATAACGCTCCTGTTCTAGCAGCGTGGAGAATATTGTTAGGTAGCATGAATATTTCTGTTTGATTGCATTGAGGGCTTTATTTGTTAGCATGAAGTGAGTTGAATGACAAAGGATTTTGAGTGGACAGCAGTTTTAGCTTTGTGTGATGGTGCATAACTATCATTACAAAGCCTCACTGGTAACTGTTAGGACTTATTAGCTCAGCCTGGTGCTTCAAACTGGATATGATTGCACAGTAAATCCTGCTCCTTTATATTTACAAAAATGATATGAAACTAAACTAGTGCTGATAAAGTTCTTTAATCTACATTTACTACATTCTAATAATAAATGCTGTCTGTGATAATACATGCATAATATTGTGTCTTCATAAAAAGACTCTCTTACTCTCTCTTTTGCTGGATCTTGTCTGTTTACCAGGGTTTCCAACCTGTTAGTGGAGCATGCCAGTGTAGAAGGGGGCTGTAGCACTCTCAGCCAGACTGTAGGGGAGTGGCTGGACTCCATCAAGATGGGTCGTTACACTGAGCTCTTCATGGAAGGAGGTTACTCTTCACTGGAAACAGTGGCTCAAATGACATCAGAGTAAGACTGCTTACGCACATACAAACATAAACAAGCACTTGGACATCTAGGCATGCAGATAGTTTCATCTCTCTACTGGACTCTATGGGTAATACTCTCCTTCAATGCTGTGCGTGCATTCCCTCACTGAAAATTTACATATGCCGCCAATCAGAATGTTGTTACCCGAATCTTCCCACTCCTCATAAAAGGAAGCATCCCGGCTGCCTGCCATCCTTTTTTCAAGTGACTGCAAAGTTTGGCCATTGACCAGCATCACTTCTCCACAGATCAAGTTGCCATATCTCTTTAGGAGGCATGCCTTTACCCAACTTCTCCTTGCCCCATCACCGCTGCTGAGACCATATTTGTGCTGTTTTGAATGCCTCAGAGTGGAAAATGCACAGGCCAGAGTTGAGCAGCTGGCCATCTGATTGCGTGTAGAACTAATTACAGGCGATCCCTGATTCGTCGACAACAAAGGTACAACCACTTGGGCAGACTCAACTGGTGGCCGATGTGTAAGGAGAGCGAGCCAGAACTCACCACTGACACCCCCATAGGAGACGCTCCAACTGACAAACTGATACAGTGCTTGCATGGCACAACCTGCTTGTTTGGTTCCACATTTATGGTGACACAATGCTTCGAACGCCTGGAGGATAAGCAATATAGAACAAAGGTTACGATATTGTAACCCTAGTCCGTTAACCTCAGGCAAAACCCTCTACTTATTGACCCTGCCACTCTTACACCACTTACTGAAGACGGTTACCAGATGGCAGGCAGCAGTGACACTTTCCTCTACAGGTAGCAGAATCCATTGTGGCACCAATGTCCTGATTGGTCAGCCAGGCATATTATGTTAGTTTTCAGTGGGCAAATGCGCTTATTCCAGAGAGTACTATATTATAGAGTCCAGAAGAAGACTCCGCCTGTGCTAATAGAACTAGGGTTACAATATCATAACCTTTGGTTGCCACCACCACCCCCTTTTTTAAGAATATGAGCACTTGAACATACACAAGAACTGAAATAAGATACGACCTACTCAAAATGACAGAAACCTTAAATAGGGGAAAAATAGTTTTTACATGTAAAAGAGGACATTACAAACTTTTAAAGGAAACAAAGTTTAAGTATAGTCATTTTTTAATCACTTGCATCTTACAGTTTTTTATTTGTTAGCAGATTGCTGGTAGCTGGATAAATAAGAACCTGTTGTTTGGTTGCTTTTTTTTCTTTTCAGGGATTTGCGAAGAGTAGGAGTGAACCTGGCTGGACATCAGAAAAAAATCATCACTAGTATTCAGGAGATGAGAGTCCATATGAATAACACCACCTCTACTGTAAACATCTGATGCATATGTAAAGACACACACACACAGAGTCACACACAGATATAAACATATAAACATACACGCAATATATGGACCTAGTATGTGATGAAATGACTTAGATTTGCTGTTGGACCTAGAGCAGCTTAGCACTTTCTACGGACAAGGAAGCCCAGTGTTTATGGATCTAAACTGGAGGATCCGCATTTTTGTGGTTCTTGTGTGTGGAGTTTGCTCATGGTGTCATTGGGGTTATTTCACAATGCAGCATTAAAACCAAACTGAACTTAACGGAGCGGTGCTGCATGGAGGGAAAAAGATATTTAGCTAAAGCAAACTGGACTAAAGTGAAGACTGTTCATTCTAATTATTCCATTTGTTTGAGTCTTGGGGATTCTGATTTTTATGTGCACTGTTTGGATTCTCTCAGATCAAAAAAATATTGACTGCAGAACTGGCTCCGAGAGCAACCAGCACTTTTTAGCTGTATCGCAGATTTGGGAGTTTCATGCAGCGGGCTCAAATGGAACTTTCTCAGGTGATCTGAACCCAGTGGATCTGAAGAGTACTGACTTTCTCTCTGACAAATTTCTCTGGAATTACTCTTCCATCATGAGTAAACAAATTGAATACCATCAACACCTCAGGCAGGATAAACATGTAAAAACAGTGGCCCAAGAACGAAATTCTTTGGATTTTGTTGATGACCTTTTGACACCTCTTTATGTGTCAAGGCTGCAGCTATAATCCCACAGTAGAGCTAATGGAGGGTCTAAAGTCATATTAAGCATTATATTCTTCACTATCTTCCAAAGCAATGAACGACAAGAGTACATGCTGCGTTGCTCATTATTTGAAGAGGCCAAAAGAAACTGTCTGGCTCTGGCTTTGTCCGTAAGAGTTTGGGTCTTATTGAACCTACAAGTGAAACTTGTGAGAATATAAAGAGAAATATAAAGGCTAGGCATTGGGACACTCTCTGTATCCGTACTTCTGGCTGAATGTATAGCACTACACAGAACACAATACTCAGCTGCAGCATCAAAGTATTATGTTTAATTTGCAAATTCTGTCAAATAGGGATTGAATGATTGATCTCTAAAACCAGCTTCTAAATAAGGCTGCAGATTGAGTAAGAGATTAAACTCTCCTTTATCTTTGCTCTGAAAATCTGTAGAAATCTCCACTAAGACCTTAATAGGTTCCTACAGAACTCTGACCCTAAACCATGCAGATTTTTATTTGATAACTTGCTTTATATATTGGATATAGGCATGTTTTAGTGGAACTTTCACCCAGATTTCCAGCAATCCTCATGTAGGTTCTTGCAAACACATCACATATTCAAATCAGTCGAACAGCTTCACTCTAGTAAAACTTTTAATGGAGATTCACCTGGGAGCTTCGCTTGGACACTAATGGACTTCACCCTGATTCTGATGAGCCCTCAAGCAGGTTCTGCATTGCTCAGTCAAATGGAGCAGTCACACAACATGTCACATAAAGTTCAAAGGCATCTCCAGTAGGATTGAGCTGGAACATTTTAACCAATGGAAATATTATTCATGGAAACTTGTGGGAAGATCAGTTGATCCTGATGGAACATTTGCTCATGTAATACTGAAACTGCCTATTAAGATTCTCATGGAAAGGATCACCTAGATTCCAGTTGGACTGTTTACTAATCTTATTGGAACCTTTGCTCAGATTCTAGGGGAATCTTAGGTAGGATTCCAATGCAGCCTTCACTCAAGAGTGCACTCAGATTTTCATGGAGCCTTCACTTAGAACCAACTACCTTCAGGTACCACAGAAACCCTCAGCAATCTATTCCGTTCATCAGTCTATCCACCACATGTATGCCACACCACAATAAACCTCACTCTTACAGGACTGTGGAAAACAAGGAGGCAATATTGATCAACTTGATAATCATTTATTTATTTATACTTGTTTAAAAAACTAACAAAATGATGTAGACAGTTTGTGTTTCATCATAATACTCTCTCTTGGACTACTGAGCAGCTCTCCCCACATGTCTTTTATGTATATATTGTATTATATATTTAAAGCAGGGAGCATTGTTCTGTCTATCATCATGTGGACAAGTTGGTATTGATCAAGCATCTCAGAGTAGTACACATTAGTAAATAGTGACAAATATTCTAAACCAGAATTTCCTGCTACTTAGACATGGGCCATTGTCAGGTGGGGGCAACCAGCACATCTGTCCCCATGTAAGTGTGCCCTAAAGGGTATGCAGAATTATCAAATATTCATGTTATGTTGTTGGTGATTGTGTTTCATTCCAAGTTTTGATGCAAGACAGAGAAATATTTTTAGCGGCCCTAAGTGAGACAGCAATAAATAGTCTGTTGTCTCTGAAAGAGAGTGTGCACAGGGATTGATAATATAAACTTGTGATATGGCTTAAAGATATACTATGATGTCAATGATCAAGCCCTTGCTTAACTTCTCTTTGGAATGGTATGTTATATATTGCTACTCAGTGCTTTATTGCTAAAACTTGACCCTTTTCACCATTGTGTTCACTAAAGCAGGAACTGACAGTAGCCTATATATATATATAAATATCCTCTTTGCAGATGACATGCTAATATTTTTCTTGATTATTTACAGTGTACTGCTAGTGCTGTGGCAAAGGAGTGGAAACAATGAGATTGTAAAGCTAGTTTTATAAGAGGTGGTATCACTTGACTGTATGAAAAGTATAGAAAAGCACATAAGAAGAATGTAAGGTATTAAGGGGGTATTTCACTTTTTTTAAGAAAACATTTTTCGCTTTTAAACACTTGGACCTTCTGCTGAGTTTAAGAGGAGTCAAAGTAAAAGGCCTTTTTCGGTGATCAAAAAAAAACCCTTCTCAGCTGAAGCAGCTTTTCCACCTGCTGTTAAGATCGAGAATACACTTCTTGACATGTTTCATAGAAGACTGTGAGTAGGCAAAGGTCACAAGTCTCATTCTATATGAATATGTGTTTTTAAAAGTCGAAATGTTCTACCAGAGTGAAAGTTTGCTTGAGGGATAAACATCTGCATTGTCTCTTTAGTCTACATTTATTACTTTGGAGGTTTGGCTCCAGCTTTTATATAGTATTCTTTACTGGATATTTAATGTTGGGGAAAGGTAGCTATTTAGCAAAATTTAATTAGCGGTTTTGTACCTTTTTTAGGCCACAGTGTACTTTTTTTTAAAATTGAAGCAGGTCTTATTGACTTTTTAAAAATGCAACTAACTCTCTTGCAGTAAAACACGCATACTGTATGTAGACTATTGTGGCTATGCAGATCTTTAATTTAGCAGAGGAATGCATCAATAATATGATGTACCTTTTTATATTAGACAGTATAAGGCATGTACAGTGAAAGTAATAGTGCTGGGTACTTTTAATTCACCACCCAGCATGTTTTCAATTATAGCTCCCTAGTCATATGAACACCAGAGGCGTTTGATAAGGTTTCACAGTGTATTGACCCTGCCCAAAACTAATGGTATTGGCTTTTTATAATCACTCTTTTCAACTTTGTTGTCAACCTAAAACCTATGCCTTGGGCATGAACAATTGGTGAATGGTACACCCTTATAAGTGCCTCTCGTCTTTCAAGCACCATTATTTCCTTCCCTGCCAAAATGCTATGCCCCAATTGTACCCCAACTTTCTATATATTTACTTTTTTGCCAACAATATCTACAGGCAATAAGAAGAATGTCAGACAATGTGTATGTTGGAACTAATTTAATTTGCACTTTATGAGAAATCTGTTGCTTTTTTTGTTTGACTAAAAAGGTCTATAGGTGACTGACTTTTTAGTGTTAAAGCTTTTCTTAATTATTTAGTATATAATTACTGTGTTACCATATGCTGATTATATCACTACATATACTCAATGCTTCCTATGGTGTACAATTTGAAAGTGAAGCACAAAGCATTGGTGATATTTTTAAAAACAAATCAAAGCTATATATAAAAACAAAAGCTTCATTGATGTAGAGCACCATTTTCTTGTGTATGGCACGATGATACACCTTCAGAAAAAAGCACAGGGTTTGACGGATATATTATAGGACAATGAGCAGATAGTAAGACTTTGTACAAAAGTAAATGGCACAAGCCCTTGATGTCAACTAACTTTTACTAGACATTTTGTCAGAATGTTTGTGGCATTTAGCATCACTACTGCTAAGTACAGAAGAGAAAAACAGATTTTGTTATATCATTGCAAACAACAACACAACTAAGTATACAGGTTATTTGATAGGAGTTCCTACTCAAATTAACAACATTCATTCAAATCATTTATTCTCTGCTTTTTTGTAATGGCAGGGTTTTATCCTGGCCCTCTCTTATAAAGGAGTTCTCATTTAGTAGAGAGAAACAAAGCACAGCAAACCAGCAGAGACTAGATTTATCAATGTGTTGCTACTCTTCAATGACTGTCAGCAAGGACTCCATCAGCCAAGCAGTAACAAGTTTATGCTGGAGCCAGTTTTTTTTTTGTTTGTTTGTTTGTTTCAAATTGAGTTACATAAATTGTTTGATTTAACATCTGAATCAAAAGCTTTGTTGTTTGAAATTGACTTTCAAAAGAGGGTAATCTAATTTTATCATGTCAATATAAACACATTTTCATGACAAGTTCTTTCATTCATGCAAGTTGGAGTTGGATGGAATTTGCTCTGTAATAAAGAGCAGTGCAGAAAGCATTGGATAGGAGGTTTAATTCAAGTAAGCGTACAAAAAGCAATACCTGATATCAATAGCAAAAAACATATTTGCATAAACAGATGCTTGGGGATATAACAACCATGAAAGGTTGTACTGACATTCAAATGGTTTTAAGAAAATTTGTAATCATTAAAAACATAATGATAGTTTCTTCAGAAATCCTCATAAATAAAGTAGAGAAGTGGGCAGGGTTCTGTCTGGGCCAGGGTCCCAACATAACCATCCTATTATTTCAATATAAGTATTATTACTTTTAACAAGCTGTTTAAGCTTTCAAGCAGTAAGAATTTTCTTTTGGTTGAATCATCAGCTCCAGACAATGAGCAACTGTTTGTGTTCTTCAAGAGTCTAACCTGGTTCCAAGGATGTTTGAAATAAGCTTGAACTGCTCTCACATCTCTAGCTGACATCTTTGTCATGGCAACAGGCTATGAGACATATAGTGTTTTGTGCCACTGATGAACCACTATGTAGGAAGAAAACTATTAAAAGCAGCCGTGAGATGAAACATTCGCAGTTGGTATATAAGACTATAAAAGACTCCTTATTTGTGTATTAAGTAACACTGGGATTTTGAAAAAGGTAGACTTTCCATAAATGCAAATTTGCAGTTGAAAACATCACTAATAGCCCTGCCCACTTAATATGAGTACATTTAACTTCTCAGGAAGTGGACAATAGGTACATTCATTGGGTCATGACAAATATGGTTTTAAAGAAAAAAAAACGAGCAGCTTTCACTCAAACTGTCAACAAACAGCAACAGGTATGTGATCATTTGGTTTTCCCTGGGTCATAGACAAAGATCATGTTATCTCTAACTCACACATAAGGTTTTAAAAACAGAATAACTGTTTTGTGATTCTTTGAAAGCACAGTAAAAATACTTAGCTATTGATGTGCTATTGGTTTGTCTTTGAGACTGTCGTGTATTATGTTTGTGTTGATGTTTTTGTAGTGTGTTATCAAATTCTATATTTTTGCAATAAAACATTTGAAAAATCTCTTGAAGTATTTTTTAATTGTCTGGTAGCATAAGCACAGCCATAACCCAACCATACTTATTTGTTTTTATTGTCTTACTGTCTATGTATGTCACTGGCTCTACCAGGGCTTGGAATGACCTGCACTCTAATGTTCAAATACTTGTAAGACAAATGTATTCATACATCACATATTTAGCAGTTTTTAAAAATGCTAGTACCTGGCTCAATGGATTTGGAGGGCTCAATATCTTGCATGGTCTGTCCTGATCTGACCAGTGATTAAAATAGAGTGCCTTGCAGCAAGTGAAGTACATTTTAAAAGCAAATTTATTATTCTGGAGTTCAAATCACGGAGCAGAGAGCTTGAACTCAGTGACGAGTGATGTACAGGCAGGGTCAGGCAGGGTCATTTGCCTGATCTCAGCCCTGCCTCTGGGTTGGGTTGCCAAGTACTTCCTACACATATCTGAGAAAATATGTGAGAAACATGCATTTCATTGTATCACTATGAAATCAGGAAATTATCAGGAAACATTACCAATTGGAAGAACAGCAGGAAAATGGTTAGAACGAGGGAGACCCCTGGAAAAACTGAGTGTGTTGGCAAATATGGTCTGTAGTGACAAAGCCATGCATGTCTTAAGTGAAACCCATAAAAATGAAAGAATTCAAATGTCATAAATTTTAGCAATTTTAGCAGTGATAAGTAGAGCTACATATTTATTAAATATTTCAATTAGTGATGTTTTTTTCATAGATGTAGCTGTTAACACTGTGGCTTCTTATTGTTATTACTGTTCATTTCCACTGAACAACAGGCTGTGAACTTTATTTTGTATTGTTAGGATTTTTTTTTATCTTTGTCTCTGTTTTTTCCTCATTTGGTGTCTATGTAATGAGCTACTGTATTTTAGCTAAACAATGTAATTACTGAAAGATGTTTCCCAGCAATGCAATTAGACATGGTGTATTGGTTGAGATACCCATTGTCAGGGTAACAAGGGAGCCAGTTAGCAGTTTTTCTCTCCATTTAGATGCAGAATGGGAGAGAAAGAAAGGAGGAAAGAGATAAATTGAGACCAATGGATAAATGAACACTGAGACTGTTTTTGATCTAGGACGCAAATTAAATACTGGCCATATAAAGAAAGCTGCCCTAAGTAACAAAAGGCTCCATCTTTGTGTTAGGCTGTTTGGTGAAAGTTATTGTCAACGGTGCATCATGGCTGACAGCAGAATCCAGTAGAATACAGTTCATCGCTGGGTTATGGTGATAATGAGCTGTGAGGTTCTGTAAAATGCATGATGTTTTAAATTCTGATGATGCAAGACCTGGCAATGGCGTGTCTGTCTGATGCGTTAGCTGCTGATGTCAGCAGCTCATGTTATTGTGTGATCCCTCTGTTACAAAGGAGCCAAGTGTGTGAAAGCCTTGCCGACAATTAGAGCTTACACAAGACAAGTATATCTGATTGTATTTACAAAATCGTATACAGAATCCGGTGAATGGTGATTATGGAGGATTTATTCTTTAAATCCTTGTGACAGGTTTTACAATAGAAGATAATTTGCTTAATCTCCTTTGCAATACATAAAAGAAACCCTAATTCATGAGTCTTTTTATATGATTTAGACGATAACCTTGAATCGTGTGAAGGTGACGCTCACTTTGTACGATGCTAAAGTAGTTTATATGTAAATATCAGCACTAAATGGCTGTGTATGCGTGTATCTGTGAGTGTCTGGGTGTGTGTGTGTGTGTGTGTGTGTGTGTGTGTGAGGATGTAAAAGTCAACCTGGCTGATCTCTGGGGAATTTCACTGCATGGCTACACTCACAAACACATTAAGTGTATGAAGGTGAAATTAGCCATCACACCTCAGCATGGTTATTACCAAAACCTCTGTATCAGCGGCTAGAAGTAAAGAGCTGCAGGGTGTGTTTGTGTGTGTGTGTGTGTGTGTGTGTGTGTGTGTGTGTGTGTGTGTGTGTTAAGATTGCACTGGGGCCTATATTTCCACTGGTGCTGACTGGGATTGTTCTTGGATAGATGGACGGGTGTATCGCTTCAGGCAAGCCAGACTGTTCTTCAGTATGTATGCATGTCTTCACATACCTGCCTCTCTCTGTTTTGACCAGCACCGTCTGCCTGACTGGTAGATGCCTGTACATATCCATATCTGAATGACATTCAATATATTAGGTCTTCCTGTCTGGCTTTCTGTTTGACTTTACGTCTCAGTCCCACTCTGCCGCTCTTAACTGTCTGGCTGTCTATGAGACTGTCAGTGGACCAGACTAAAGTCAGGTATCCCAGGGCGCGATAAAGTAATTTTCTATTGAAGAGGTGTCAGTGGTCGAGGCGTCCCGAGGGTCATTTGAAAATCATTGCAGAGATGCCTCTTTAATCATTATGTATGACCTTCAGCAGAACCTTAGCTGTCAGTTTAGACGTGATTGTGTGGGTGCTTGTGAATCTATGGGGTTTTTTTATAAGTGTATCAGAATGTAGGCATGTCTCTGGGTATATGAATGCTTTTTTTGTTTGTGTGTGATGTGTTTGTACAGTGTGCATCAACATCCATGCCTGTCTTTTATTTTGACGGCTGATTTATGTTGGCTGCTTGAGACATTTTGTGCAATTTGTTTGTCTTGAGAAAAAGGTTATCATGAGAGTGCTGCTTTAAAGGGCTGCAGGAGGTACTTTGCAGTCAAAAGCTGGTGCAGATTATATAGTGGTATTTTCTTTTTGTCATTTTTATAGTTGAGTGTTTAAAATGCCATTGCTATTTTAAAGCAGACTTGACCTAGCCTTTTAAAATTGCTTAAACTTTCAGGGTAATTATAAGCTTTGAGCAGTTACAGTCGCCTCACACTTATATTGTTTTTTCCAGGAGGAAATCATTCTCTGAGCTGAAGTACTAATTGCTTGCATGCGCATCTATTAGTGTGAGTATGACAAAATAAAAAAAATATCCCTGCATCACAACCTTAACTTAAATACATATCTGTGAAATTCAACATGTTTATAAATCATCTTTGAAATAAAGTGAGGCAGTGTAACTTTAATGTACACCAACAAAAACTCGATTTTCAGGAGAATATTTATTTTACATGATTGTATTTTCAAGATCCAATTCCAGCAATGTTAAGACAGTGTTTATATAGCATGCTCACTAAAGCATAAAATCAGTCGAATGAAAAATGAAACAAGCATATTGGTGTGATATTGAGTCACTAACCTGCCATCTGCCAGTATTAAAAAGGGTCCAAATATGGGCAGGTTTAAGGAGATGATATTGTCATTGATATAAATTTGAATTTCCAGTCCTAAAATGTAATAAGAAAACATATTATTTTCCTGTATGTTCAGGTCATGGCCTGAAATTTTTTTTTTTTTCTTAAATCACTTCTCATGCTGATGCGAGCTCAAGGTGCACATGGCCAGATAAAGCTGCTTGCCTTCACGTAGCAGCCAACCTCAACACCCATTTAACTGTAACAGGAGGTCTGACCCGGACCAAATAAGCTGCTGGTAAATAGCCTTATCCATTCTGCTACTGATCCAAGAAGGCTGCCATGAGAGGGCTGTGTGATGTCAAGTGGCTGGCAAGGACACACACATTTAGACGCAGACGCACACACTCACACATACACACACACTTACCCAGAAACCTTGACAGCGGTAGCAGTCTGACAGGTCTTTGTGAAGCACTGAAGATAACTCAACACACACATTGGCTTCTCTCTCTCATTCTCTCTCTCTCTCTCTCTCTCTCTCTCTCTCTCTCTCTCTCTCTCTTGCTTTTCTCTCTCTGTCTCTCTCTCGCCCACGGTGTCTGTCTCCTTCATACAACAGCAGCCAGAGGGATGTATTTGTCACTTGCCCAGATGTTTTTCCAAGGTCCTTTATTTCAAAGCAGTCAATCATACAAGTAGAATTGTCCCTAATGTGAAGTCCCTTTGGTGCAATGGTTGTGCGTGTGTTTGTGTGTGCATGGGTGGGTGTGTGTGTGTTTTTAAGTTTGTGTATGTGTAGCCATGTATGTGTGAGGAAGGTCAGTCAAGGTGACATGAAAGTGCATTTAACCTGAGTCAAGGGGGGGTGATATACTAATAACTCCAATAGCTCACACAAAGTCCCCCCACAACCCCCCACCCCACCCCCAATACACACACATACAGTTGGTATTTCTCAGGCCTACACACCGAGAAAATAAACCTTTACCTTCTCTTTTTTAAACTAGGGTTTTTGCAACTGTTTGTTCTTAGTTTTTGGTACCACAGCATGAAAGCAGCCACAAAAATGTATATTAAATAAATAATTTTCTCTCTGTTTGAACCTCTAACCCTTTTTTGCATATGCAGATGCTTGATATGCAGATAACACACTTGAAGCTGGTGAAACCTCAGTTTCAACAAGCAAAAACATTTTTGAACCGTCCATGTTAAGTCCAGAACAGATACAGATGACATAACTGACATAAGCATGAAAGGAGAGAGGTGCAAAACAAAACAAAACAAAAGCAATAACTAAAGATAAAGGTGAGAAGGAATTCAAGAGTTTCACGTCAAACCTTGTATGGGTTGCGTGGCCATATTTGAAATGTGGTAGCTCCCTCAACCTTGCTCCGTAATGAAGAGGTGCTGCTTGTTCAATGAGCTGTCTGGTCTGATAATTATTTTGACATTACCCACTGAGAGCTGGAAGGGCATAATCCTCCACGTCTGCTTGTCATACATTCTCCATAATCAGCCAAGCTTATGCATGACTATATACTGTATGTGAGCATCCACTGTGCCTGAAAATGTATATATGTGAGTGTGTGTGCGTGTGTTTATGAATTACAATTGGAACAATGTCCCTTTACTTTTTACTGCTATAGTTTACTGTTATTATGCAATATAATTCACGGTGAACCAGCCAAGCAGGTTTAGTGGCTGGTTATTGTACAATAAATAAAATGCTATGCAGATGAGAGGGGAATGTTACTGTTGCAGTCTGGTGATGTCGTTCTAATACTGAATACAGGATCTACTGTTTTATAATATAAGGTGAAGAACTCAACTCAGCACCTGCTGGAGGCTTTGTTTGAGTTGTTTTTGCTGCTCTTTCAACCAGTGTCACTGCAAGACTGCAGCTTTTTCCAAGCCACATGACACTGTTTATTAACCTTGAATCACCTACTAATGATTAAGACTGAGCTGAGCATGTTGCACACGCTAATTCAAAGCAGCAGTAAACCTCAGAGGGTTGGCAAGTTGCAAAATATTTGTTTTCAGAGTTAGAAGTATTATATTATATTATATTATATTATATTATATTATATTTTATTTTATTTTATTTTATTATATTATATTATATTATATTATATTATATTATATTATATTATATTATATTATATTCAGAAGTATTTTTTAAATACATTAGTCTGGTGTTTTATCTCTAAT
>JAQMCX010000025.1:4373409-4432628 GCA_029814765.1 Acanthurus leucopareius
AGTGGGACTGTCTCTGCTTTTATATTCTGACTGGAGGAGATCCAGAAACTTCAGGAACTTTCCTGTTGTTACTAGAGCTCTCCACTGGGTGGTGCTGTTACTCCGTAGTGATGGCATCACTGTTTTATTTCCGCCATTCCAGGAGGTTTGTTATTTCAAGAAATGCTATGCAAATAATCATCAGGACAAATGAATAATGTATGTGTGGGGTTCAAAATAAGCAGTTAAGATTTTGTTGAAGCTATTTCATCTGGAACTCTCTGGAATGCAAATTTTATTAAAGATTTTGTCATCATGTTTTTCTTAAAGTTGCATGTCTACACTACTTATTTCTATTGCTAGGCGTGTGGGTGCATATGTGTGTATCTTTGTGTCTTTTATGTACAAAAGGATATCATTTCAGAGATTAAAGACGGTGGGCTGTCAATATTATTTTTTAAATGTTGAAGACAAATAATAATAATAAAACTAGTCATTGTATTTCCTTGACACACATATAAGTAAATAGGAATTCAAGCAAAGTGGAAAAAAGCAAAAAATACATTATTAAATCATATTCTTAGTAGAAGAGATCCAGAAACTTCAGGAACTTTCCTGTTGTTACCAGAGCTCTCCAAACGGTGGTGTTTATGTTTCTTAGCACTAATGTCACTGGTTCCCTCCTTTGACACTTTGGTTCCTTTTTGTGTCTTCAGGAAGTCTCTTGCATTTGCATGATTTTACCACTAGATGTCACGCAAACTCATATCATTACAACAAATGCATCCATTTTCCAAAATCGTCTCACTTACATCTAATGGTATCTTTACTTATATGTTGGCTTTTGTGTTATTATTATTTTGTCTTATCTTGTGTCACTGTTTAGTATTATACTCTATTTAGTATCATATTGTTTAATTGCCTCCTTGCAGTCTTGAAAAATTTTAATCCCGGTTCAATCATATAGCTGTACTACCATAAAGAGCAGTACTTTTACAGTGAGTAGTATTTAAAACTGCTCAGAACAGCACTGGTATTTATTTTGTAGTAAAAATTAATACGACTGACATCAAGTAAGCTCACCTTGTCTCCATCTCTCCATTTCCCTTTTAGTCATCAGCTGCTCAGTCATCTTCCCCCTACCGTCCTAATCCTATTCTGCAATCATAATACACTGAAACCACAGTCTAGCTATTAGTATCAAATCAATGAAAGTGACCGGACAAAAGCAGGCTTCAGTACAATGAAGAGATGAGAAACAAGGAGAAAAGAGGCAGTTAGCTCTCTGAATACCATTTCACCTCTGTAATTTAAGAATTACTGTTTCATCTTATAATTTTCTGTTTATTAATTGTTTAATGTAGCCACAGTGGCAATCAGTGTCTTATCCTCTTTTTTTATTATTATTGTACTGCCAATGCTTTTAGTCTTCCTGGAAGAGATTGATCTCCTGTCATACAATTTCCCATCTCCTCTTCTTGGAGCTCAAGCATGGTAAATTAAAATTGTTATCCTACTTTTCTTTGTTTATTGGATTTTTTTCTGTCTTCTGATACAAGCCACATTTACTTCCTTGTTTTATTCTTGGTATATAATTTATAATGTATTTTTGTCTTATTTACGGTCACCAAACTAATGGTTTCCCGAGCAAAGTATATCTCAAATTGCTCCACCCCCTAGAAGTAGTCAAATAACCAAAAGCACATTGTGTAGATGGAAATTCATATCAACTCTCTTTGTTTAACCACCCACATGCAAACCAGTGCATTTCACTGCTGTGACAAAGACTAAAGTTGAGGTTTCAAACGTTCCGATATTTTGCCTTTCTCCTATATTTATTTAAAAATGCTTCACACATAACTTTGGATAATTCAGTATATAATTCACAAAGATCAGACTATATAAAGTAAACATTCACTTAAATTGGATCACTGTGCTGTACTTCCTTGTGGCATAAGAACAACAAAATGGTTTGCGTTAATTCAACTCCATGTTTATCTTTATGAAGACATATTGTAGTTTTAAGAAATACCTTATGTCTAAATCCTTATAAACTAAAATAGAAATATCTATTACAAATATATGGATATACAATAAAATTATGTTGAAGACAAACATTTATTTACCTTTAAATGTCATACAGTGTTTGTTGGAATCTTCGCAGACAATAACAAAAATTGTAAATGCTGACTGGGTTCATTTCCAGCAACACCTCCATTTAGATTTTCAGACAAAATCTTTCAATAAATAATTATCTGGAAAGCAGCCATATTATTTTTATTATTATTAATAATATTTTTATAACTTAACATTCATAAAAAATATATATATAAAAATCAGTCACTGTAGGGATTGGTCTTTAGCAACAATTAGAAAAACACTTTGTAAACTCTGAGGACCCTTAGATTTATTACATTATGACGGACTGCAAGTGAAACTATCAATATCATCAGGATCAGTTGCATTTTAAATAATGGGCACAGTGTAAGTGACAAATTTAAGTATCTGTTTTAGCTGGATCTGCTGACATAAAGAAAATATGATAAAAACATTGAGGAACTAAAATGAATTCATGTTCACCTGTGAACAAATACACCAAATACACAAATATACCTAAATATTCTCTTTACACATCATGGAACAACATGGAAGGTACTGAATTTTTTTTCATTGTAATAAAATAAAACTTTTTTGTTGAAAAAGTACAAACACATAACCTGTATTGATGTTAAAAATTATAATGTTGTTGTCTCAAGCCCTCATGATAAAAGTAACCTTTGAGGTAGATCAATCTCATCCTCAGTGTTACATAACTCTTCTCAGGAAAGGTACCATCACAGGATACTGCCTGCTCGACATGAAGATAAAGTCACGAAGATGCACGTGTTTTTTAAATGAGTGTGGTTGTGCTCAATGAATCCTATTTGGCAGGCAAATGAGGTTCAGCATTGACTTTGCAGGTTCTGAAGCTGCTTCCATAATGTCAACATCTCCTTGGGACTCCGTCTGTGGACGAGCAGTACAGATTTGTAAGCACAGGGATTGCCCCTGTCTGCTTCCGGAAGACCGAATGTTAAAAAACCTGGGTGATGGCTTGGAGAAAGCCCGAGTCTGTGCAGGCACATGCCCAGAAACACATCGTCTATTGGGAAAAGGCGCACCCTCTCAGACACCTCTTTTAACCGCAAGGCAAGTGACCTGGAATACACCACACCTCCTCCACCAGCGTACGGTGGGTATCCGCCTTTGTAGAAACGCTCTGGGATGTAGTATTTGGTAGATGGTTCACGGTTTGGCATTGCGTTATATATCACTTCCCCCACGAACAAATCCAGATTCATGTCAGTCTCATTTGTGTTGGCTCTCCACAGGTTGTGCTCCTCCCACTGCTTGTGCAGGTAATCCAGAAGGGCACCTGTACGAACGAATACATCATCATCCCCTTTGAACACAAACAGGGTGGTGGGGCAATATTGTTGGAGCCAATCCCAGAACAGAAGGTCCTTTAGGGTCAAGTTAAAGAAAGTGTCTCTGAAATCCCACTGCAGGATATCTCTGTATTTCTTGTTCTCAAGTTCCAGGAGGTTTTTGAGATCTGGGTGAGGACCTGTGCTTGAGTCCTGCCTTCCAAGTAGAAACACCGTGCGCACTAATCCACCTTTCTTACTGGATTCCCCTTTCACCAGCCCACTGCGTCCCCATGTTTCACGTATAGCCTGCCTGTTTTCAAAGTTCCCCACTTGAGATTTGATGGCCATGATAAGCATGGGAGAATCCAGACCAGCTCTACTATTGTTCCCCCGGCACATACCGGGCTGATTGATTAGGAGGGGATACTCCCTGCAGTGCATTGACCAGATAAATGCCTGCATTTGATCCGGCAAGCTGTGTAAATCTTGCATGCGAGGGACTGAACACTTGCGTGACACGCAGTCAGAAAGGCATTCATCTTCGATTTCAGGGAACAGCTTAGCTTTTGGCTTCATCGGTATCCCAGTTGTGTTTCCTCGCAGTATTGGATTGTGCTGACGGTCCCAAGCATGCTGCAACTGATTCCACAGTGCACTGTCCTCCAGACGGAGGTTCCAGAAAGGGCCAAGTGGGTGAGAGGCCATTGTGGAGGAGTTAGCAGAAATCCCTGGGGCAATATAGTGGACAGTTATTTTTGGGGGGGCGTAGGAGATGGTGACGAATATGGACACCATGATATAAACCAAAAGGTGGCCAGTCATCATGCAAGGCAGCATGAACATGCACAACAGTCTGCCGTTGCATTTGCAGCATCTGCCCATTGCCTGTGGTGTACAAATCAGACACACACCTGGAAACATGAAAAAATAACAAATACACAGTTTAATCACAACAGTAAACTTGCAACCTGCCCCCACTGAACTTAGACCACTGCACTGCACTGGTCTACCTAGGAGATTTTTTATAACCAACACTGCAAGCTACCCTCTGGAGTTTCTGTCTCCTTGGTGATGGTCCAGAGAGGGTTATTAAGTGTTCCTCTCTACACACTCAGAGCATCATCCAGTACCTACCTGCCAGTAGGCACAAGGCCCCTGTAGACACTGTGTGGAACATGTAATATGAAACAAAAGTGCAGTAACTCGTTCTCCCATTAGTTTTTTTTTCAAGTTTGGTAAACAGGGCCATGTTATTTTGCTCTTAGTTTCAATAGATT
The DNA here is from genome assembly GCA_029814765.1 of Acanthurus leucopareius. Lineage (NCBI taxonomy): Eukaryota > Metazoa > Chordata > Actinopteri > Acanthuriformes > Acanthuridae > Acanthurus > Acanthurus leucopareius. Next base: position 4,378,076 of record JAQMCX010000025.1, read on the forward strand.
AGCCCAGTTAATTAAAAATTCACGTTTTATGACAATTATTTATCTTTTATTATACTCTATTTGATATAAACATTGTGATTTTTTTAATTATTTGCATTTAAATTCAACTTTCAACTGCCTACAGTAACAGCTTCAAGTCTCCAACGTCCTGTTTCTCCATAGCTAGTCTGTGAAGCATAAACTAGTATGCCATAATTTGCTAACGTGCCATTTAGAAGTCATCAGCCTATTAAAACTGTATGTCAAGCTTACTTATTCTGGATATCCACGAAAAAAAGCACGGAAATACTTACAAGTGTGTGGACCTCTTTCGTTGGTTAAGCCGACTGAGATAAAAGACACAGTGACTTGTCCTTTCAACTTTTTGTTTTAGTGATTTCATCCGGCTGGATTATAGGCTGGTCGTAATGAGGCAGGTCTGAGGTGCATCATTTACGTCCATAAGGATGAAAGACAAAGAGCAGCATCCTTCAAACTATATCAGGCGTCCTTACAATGTGGCAACAGCCGCAGCTGAGCAACAGGTCTCAGGTGACTGCGCACACAGAGCATGCGCCTCTTTGACTCCTTTAAGTGTGTGACGGGGGAAAAAACCTAAGGTTCGACGTCCTGTTCGTGCTGACACCTGTGCAGACTTGAGTTTGCGAAGCAGTTTCATCATACATGTACCTCTCTACAGAGAAACGCCCTGATTTGCATTCAGGTGCTGCAGGTGCAGAGCAATGGAGCCAATGACTGTATATTTGCATCATATGGCCAGATGCCCTATTTATGTAAAAGTCTGGTATAACATCTCATTAATTTTAGGAAAACGCACTTTAAATAATCCATACAACAAACTATGCTAAGCGGTGTCCTTTTAATTCATTTGTTTGAAGCTTAAATAGATAGATAGATAGATAGATAGATAGATAGATAGATAGATAGATAGATAGATAGATAGATAGATAGATAGATAGAGCAGATGAAATGTTTGTTTAAGCTTAAAAATTTTAAACGGTTTATCAGAAGCCGAATATATTGCTTTATCTTCCACATTACATATTTCACTGTGTCATTCAATCGTGAATGTAATGCGGTTGAGGGGTTTAAACCGTATATAGTTTCAGTTTTGAAAAGGGAAGCACTGTAAAAATAAGTGTTACTTTGTTTTACATCTGCTCCCATGTGACAGACCACAGTATTATGCAATTGTAAAAGGACATTTAAGGTACCCACTGAAAACCATCACCGACATACCTTCGTATGTAAGGACATGTAACGGACACGACCTCAATCCAATAGAATTCAGGCTTGGCAACAGGTTATCGGCTGAACCCCGGGAATCAGCCAACGGGAAGAGGTGGAAGGCGGGACATGTTGACGTCGCTTTGCCGTCTATGTTTTGCATGAAGCGATACATGTTTGGTTGAGCTTTGAATGAGGGGCCATCATCCCGGCGGCTCGGAGGTGGAAAATACAGTTTAAACTCTCTCTGGATGCATTTAAAATGAACAAGCTAGGTTTTCTGACAGGTACCTGAGTGTCCATTCAGCGTCCTTTCGTTTTGTCGTTAGGTAAGTGTGTTTTAAACAAAGAAACTGCTTTGAAGTGTTAGCGACAAAACATGCAACAGACCTGTTTATTTGTCTGTGACACAAAGTAGCAAGCTTGCTAGCGGATTTTTTCGTACTCTCTTTTTGGAGGCGAGGGGAGGGGGGGGGGGGACTATCAGTCATTTCGAGACAAAAGAAACCTGAATATTTTCACTGTATCTATAGATCACAGCGAGTGACATCCAGCAACGAAATCAATTGCCTTTTAGTCGCTTGTTAACGTCTAACTGCTACATCCACTGGCTGTTTAGTCTGAATTGCCGTTCGTAACGTTAGCGTTAGCTTATTCTTCAAACCGTGTGTGTGTTTATGTGCACGGTTTCGGAGAAGAAGTAGCCTAACCCAAACACAGTTTCTCAAAAATAAAGACGAGACATTATAGACAAAACAGCATTGCTTATTTTGACCACAAGGCCCTGATAGCCGTGGTCAGCATTTCGAGTAGACGTATACATTGTGGCCACATCAGCACGTTTTGTGCTTTTTGTTCCTTACATTAAGACTTTTTGTTTAGTTTGAAAGGGTCCACATACGACAAGGTCTTGTCCCTGGGACGCATCCATCAGCAAAAGGTTTTTGTTATTGTATGAGTTCATTCCTACTTCCTTTGTGTATCTACGTTTAGCACGGTGTACAACCACAATACTAAATTTAAGTGGTCCTCTATAATAATTATTTACCTCTAAATTATAGACACGGTTTAGAATTAACCCAGAGTTACTGTGTTTTACTTGCACACACATTTTTTTAATTTTTTTTTTTTTAGCATCCACTTATTCTGGCACGTAAAAGTATCGTATGCTGGTTCAATTGAATAGCATGCTTAAAGGTTTAGACAATATCAAGCAACTACAGGTACTAAGATTAAGACTGTAGGTAATTATTTCACCAATGATCTACCTCCTTCTGAAAGCCATTCATACTCTTGCACTATTATCAAGCAGTCCAAGGGTTAAGCCTGTGAAATTAATTCTGAGAAGGAGCTTGGACTTTCAGAGTAACATGCCGGAGACAGTGATCCCTTCCTCCCTGGCATCTGGGTTACGGAATCTGCATCACCTGTATTTATTTAAGTCTCATTGATTAATAATCCACTGAACTAATCTACACAAAATCAAAGGGGTTCTCTTTTGAAGGGACTGGAAAAGTATTCAAATATGATTTAATAATTAGATTAGAGTATTATCTGTAGATCCTTGCAGGATTTGCTATGTCTGAGCAGGAGTGTTTCCTCAGTTAGCTGGAGAATGGATCTGGGTAATGAAATAAGGGCTGGGTGCTATGTACTAGAATTTATTTATTTACTAGAATTTTCAGTATTTTCAGGATGAATTATGATACACTATATATATATTTTTATGATCTAGTATAGTCATTCAGCCAGATGTCGAGTGGTAAGTCAAAGCCACACATAAGATGTCACAAGCCCTGATTAAAGAGACTGTGATTAAAAATAAAATCAAGTATAATGTAAATACCTGCTTTCCTTCTCTGTTTGAAGATTATGTAGCTAGAGTTGGTAAATATAGACAAAATCATAAATCACAATACTATTGACCAGTGGCTTCATATTTTTTTGTTAATTCTTTCAAGTAACTACCACCAAACCGACCTCCATCGTGATCAGTGTGCTGCAGAATCAGACGCTGCCCCACCTTTTCAACCTTTTTTACCTTTTTTTAATTAAGATTGTGGGTACTCTGTAGGTGCTTGGCTTTGATAATACCTCAACTCACCTGAAGGCAGTATCCTCAAGCTTCCCCCACATGGCACACATCCACACACTAACTGACTGTGCAAGAGGAAGGGGAGAGAGGTCCCAATGGTTTTGGAACAAGATATGTCAGTTCTTAAGCAACTGTGTTGTTGCTTTAGGAATAAAGTCGCTAGAGAGTGTGAGAGTGTGTAATGAGGGCAAATCTATTGAGACAGTTGATAACACAATGGGCATGATCATGTGTTTAATGCACAATATGTAATTTCTGTCGCTAGATGTCACTATCAAAACAAGAATGCAAAAGATGTAGTTTAAATTGTGAAGTATTAGCATGACATAGTATTTGTCTACTTTCTTGTCAAAGAGCTAGAAATGACAGTTTATCTGACTGATTCAGGCAGAAATTTTTACAGAAGAGGTGATGTATTGAAGTTTCATTCCTGTTAACTACTATTATGTTTGCAAACTTCTTTTATCTTGAACTGGTATCACCTCAGAAATTAGCAAACGGCGACAAAATGATAGAGTTACCTTGAGTAAATCTGTTGGCTTCTCTGGATTTGAAAGATGTTGGAAACATTCTGGATGATATAAGTACACATCTCAACAGTATGTGCCTTACATAATTGTTGTATTCTTCCACATTGTGGTAAGATTTGCAGCAGGCGAGCAATTGTATATAGTAACAATCGAGCAAACAACATATCATGCACCCTTTAGAAAAAGTACAGTACGCCTCTGTGTTAAAAGACATAAATAAGTTCAATTGGTTTTTTGGAAACAGGAAAACCTATTTGTGCTAACAGAAGAGCCTTTTGTTATGTATTAAAGTGCACTGAATGGTAGTACACAAGTGCACAGCAAAGTGTGCACCAAAAGTCAAGTATATTGATCACAGGTTGACCAACAGAAAAGAATGTTAAATATGATATGATCAGTTAATGTGTGCAGGGCATGCAGGGCTTCGACTGTCAGTCTGGCTGGTACATACTGCACATTGTATGAGGAATGACTTCAGAAGGTTATGTTAGATGATAGTAATGGCTCTGGGCAGAAAAGCTGTTTGTGAATCTGGATGTGTGGGCATAATTGATGTCATCCCTTTCAGAATAAAGTGTTATGCAATGAGTTGTTCATCAGACTTTACATCTTTGAACCATCTTGTTGTGTTCACAAGTGCTGATATGTTCTTCTCTTTTCTATCCTTTTGTTTCTTAGGTTTTTTTTGGATATACTCCTCTCCTCTCCAAATTTTGTGTGCTTTCTACCTGATATCCCCGAAAGACTCCTGAAGACTAATGCCTTAGTTCTGAAAAGACATTAATAGAAAAAAAAAAAATCATATACCCTGTGTATATATAGTGTTTTTAAAATCTCCTGTTGGAATTTAGACAACAATCCATCACCCGCACCACCCTCCTTCCCCTCTCCCTTTTCATCTTTAGGTCAGATTACAAGGTGCATCAAAACACACTTAAACCTCACGAACACACATACATACACAGGCCACTATGTCCTCCATCCTTCCCTTTACTCCACCAGTAGTGAAGCGCCTTCTTGGGTGGAAGAAGACTCCAGCGGGGAGTGGAGGAGCAGGGGGAGGAATTGGTGGAGTAGGGGAGCAGAATGGAGGACAGGAGGAGAAATGGTGTGAAAAGGCTGTGAAGAGCTTGGTCAAGAAGCTGAAGAAGACCGGGCAGCTGGATGAGCTGGAGAAAGCCATCAGCACGCAGAACAGCAACACAAAGTGTGTCACCATACCCAGGTGAGACAAGGACATACACACATCCTGTTTTATTTTTATTTTTTTCAATTATTTTTCCGTCTTTCTAACTTTTTCTTATGATGCTTATGAACATACAAAAACAACATAGCTTGCAAAAACATGTTTCACTTGCACCCAATCATGGTTCCAGACATAATACACAAACAAGCACATGTATAAAAAGTATAAATTAGCAGATTGTGAGTTTGATTTCATAGTAGGGTAAAATAGTCTGCTGTGCTACCGGATCTTAAATACTTTTTAGTTAATGTCTTGAATAATTAGAAAAAATTAATGGATTGAATGACAGATTGTTTCAGCGCCACCAATTGAGATCAATACTGTGAGGGGTGTCAACACACATGAATACAAAAAGGAGGATAAACAAGCACCTACAGGCTTGCAGAGAGAAAATTCTCTGTTGGGCAACAACAAGTCAACTTCCCTTTTCTGTTGTTCCATAGGATAGTGAGGCAGCAGAAGTGAAACCTTATTGGAGGAAACAGATGTCTAAAGCATGATGCCAACCAAGCTTAGCTTGACTATGGATTTTATCAGAATTCATGAACTATGCGCAGAAAAAATTTTTGTGCGTTTACTTCACACTTGCTGTATTGGTTTGTACTGTTCTGATAAATTGCTGCTAGTGTGACAGATTCTTATGATAATTATGCTGTGGTCTATTGCAGCTACAACACAGAAAAACCTTTTTTTCATTTTTATTTTCTTTCAATTTACCACATTGATTACTTAGGTTGATGTGGCTTGCTAGAAGAGGCACTGAGACTTAGATTATTGATATTTAACAAAAGAAATTAAATTAAATGACTCAGGAGCTTCTCGTGGACTCCAGCTGTTAATTACCCCATATTTTAAAAATATATAAATGTTCTTCAATATTTTTCAGTGTAAAATCTGTTTAATTACAAAATGTGTAAACTGCATATATGCGTAATGTTCTTATAGGTAACATTTATGTTGCATCAAAATATGTCACAATACATGTACAGTACACAAATCTCAAATCTTTGATATCCCAAAGAAAAAAAAAAGACAATAGTTAAGTCATTTGACAGACTTGAAAATAAATTCAGTCATTCTTTCAAAAGATCCGCTGTGCCACCAATCATTGTAACACAGTAGATACTTATCCTCGTTTGGTTACAGGTCATGTCTTTCAGTATAGATTTCTTCTGTGTTGCATGACTGGGTAAACGAGCCAAGTCACCAGACCTGGTGTAACCCTATCATGACAAAAGTGGCAAAGACAGGGGAGCCTCATGAAAAGCATGTGATTAACATCAATCAAGCCACTGAGGATCAGCAGAAAGGGGAGATAATTAGGCTGCTCTGTGAAGATTTTATGAGCTTCCCTTCTCAAATTTTCTGTGTAATCTCCCCTTTCTCTTCTTTCTCTCATAGTTTCCTTTTAATTATAAACTATAAATAATAGAATTTGTCCCTGCAGACATATTGTCTCTTCCTGCTCCACACTCCTCAGCCGTGTCATCCACAAATCAGCTCACCCTGAGCTGTTTGGGATATAGTGTCCTTTTCGAAGACAGTTGAATATTGTAGCTTGTTTTTGATATGTTTTCTTTAACCTGGGTTTTGCACCTAAAAGTGCTACTCCTGATCACCATACACCTCAGGTTCATTTTTTACAGAAAGGCTCAAACATGTAAATCAAGACTTTCATTGGACATTATAATACAGCTTAGGTAAATCTGGCATTCTTTTGAATAGTCAGCAATTGGATTGTGTATTTGCATTTACAACATTGGATTGAAGAAACTGTTGATATGGAAAGAAAAACAAACATTGCCAGGTTAGTGGTGGTGGTGCTACTAACTGTGTGCACTTATTCTCCCTTATAAAAAAAAGGTTCATCTTCTACAACTCTAGTAACGTCAGATGCTGATCTTTTATGTGGCTGGATAGTTTCTTAGCGATATAGTACGTCTGGATTGCTGGCGGACGTCAGGCAGATCTACTCACATTGCAAACTTAACCCATGCCGTGAAAATTTACTTTTTGTATCTACTTATAAGTCTTGTGTTATAGATCTGAATCAGTGTTAGCATCCATTCTGAATCAGGTCAGTGCAGTTCAGTGGAGCAGCCCATTTGAGTAGCTGGTACTGCAAGTGTGAGTGCTGTGAAGTTGTGTAAAAGTGAAGTATGAAGCAAGACTGTGGTAAATTTACATGGACTCTCAAATGAGTAAATAATAACACAAAGAAGTTATTTATCCAAGATGACTCATCACCTAGTCCAGTATTACCACTTACCATATATGTGGTTTTATTCTGTATACTGAAGAGTATTTCTGTCAGTGGTCTCTTTGTTGATGATATGGTGGGAAATTAGAAGAAGTTCTGCAAATGCAACATGTAGGTGAAAAGGAAAAAAAAGCATAGAGGAAGTAGAGCCTCTTGACATGAGGCTAAAGTGTCCGTTGCCAGGCCTCTTTCTGTTTCTTCACTCTGAGGAATGCAGGCTAGATAGTAGCTTCTGAAGTACTGATAAGATTGTAATGGTTCTTGTAAGGGATTCACTTCAGTACTGGTGCTATCCTAAGTCTGTGAAGAGGAGTTTTTGTTGTTGTTTGTTGATTTATGAAGTTATTTATTTGAAATCTCAAGATTTCAGGGTTTGGACTGCACTAAATGCTACTTGTTTCTACTGTATCACATTGACAATGGCTTGGCCTGAATAGCTTCATGTTGGGAGCAACCCTGCCACTGAATCTCAGGTTCACTTGTTCCACTTGACAGTCCTCAGTAGTTTTTGGTAGATGGCACTTTGGCCTTTGAAGCATAGCTCACAGTGTAGTAGGGTTGATGGAAGTCTAAGATAAGTTGTTGCCCTTGCAGTTGTTTTTTTGTGAGAGGGGCAGGCGTGGTGGAGGATGTCTGAGTGGTTCCTGAACGGTTGTCCAAAGATAACAAGTGTAGGGCTTTGTAGATCTCTGTTTGAGTTGAGGTAAGAAGTAATGTGACACAGAGAATGCAACATCTCAGCTGTGTCCAAAGGTAGCAGGCGTGAGTAGGCTTTTGAATAGTAACTGAAAAATAAATGACCTAAAAAAGATGTGAAGGTTTATTCTTTTTTTTTTAGAAACTGAATGCTTTGGCTCTGGGTGAAAATATCTTCAACAATATTTTGTGAATAGTGTAACTTAACTGATACCTTGAAGCCTATCTTAAGTGAATGAATGGATGGGTATTAAAAGTTAATAAGGATCAAGAGCCTTGCTCAGAAAGAGCTGGTTTTTGATGGGACACTGTAGAGGTTGTACAGAATACCTTAAGTGAGATACTGTGTCCTTAGAAAGTCTAGGTAGAGCTTGAAGAAGTCTTTGAGTAGGCTGATAAGTGTTGAGAAAGCAGCTCTTGTACAGACAGGTCCGACAACTACTTACCTGCGATCAAACAGCAGAATCTCCTCTCCTCTCCTCTTCTCTCTTCTCCTATCCTGTCCTCTACTATAAGCTTTTAAGAACAAGTTAGCAACAGAAAGGATGTGTGCTTTCTTCACTCAAATACATTTTTATATTTGAAAACACACATTTGTGCTGTATCCAGTTTTTTGTTGTCATGTGTTGACCCATGTTCTGTATTCTATTAAATTTATTTATTTCTTCATTCACGTCATTGTTGTGTAAATACACACACTTCCTGTTTTTTACACTTCATACTTCTCATAACTTAGAGATAATATGCACTAATATGAATCATGTGTATGTATTGTTGAAATGTTTATGTGCAGTCAGGTATTGCAAGGCCCCGTTTATCCTTTTACAGCCCTTAAAACAAGTAAATGATTGGATTTGTGTTCTTTTTTGTACTCTGTTTCTAGAGTATAAGTGATCACATATATGAGCAGTAAAGAGGAATCAGAAGATGAAGTCATCCTGTATCACCTATCTTCAAAGAAAAAAAAAATTAATAGGCAGCATTATTTAATCCCATTTACCCCCTGCATCACCTGTTTGCACCACACCACTGTCTGTCCAATTTAGATTTTTCCACATGATTTCATGTAATCCAGTTGGTGTCTCTTATTGAAAAGTGCAAAGGCAGATCTTTTTATTTCTTTCCTTCCTTTGTGCCAATAAAAGACCAACTGTACATGTTTGTGATTTCATCCTACTAATTTGGAATGAAACGCCTCATATTCACCATTTGTTTTCTTTTATTTTTATCCTTTTTTTTTGCACTTTTCCTGTGTGTTTGTGTGTGTACATGTGTGCATGTCTTCTGTGTGTGTGTGCACTTGTGTGCATGTGTGATTGCGCATCTGTAGTAATTGCTCAGATCTATGGGGTCTAGGCTCAGGCCACACGATAGAGCAGTGGGACTCTACAGGCATGTACGGATACCCAGACCACAGCAGGTGAATATACTCACACGCACTCAAACACTATGAGCCCAAACTTGCTCATTCTTGCAAACATTATGCAGGAAAAATGCCACCACATGTTGCTCTGATGTTTGTATGTCTGTCTGTAATCTACAGTGTCACTCCACACTGGCTTGTGTGGCCATCCATGTGCATTATGAACATTGAATAATTTTGTGTTTGTAATATAATTGCCTCCCTAAATACAGAAAGAGTTTAGACTCATTTAAAACAAAAATAAACTGTAATGTGATAACTTACTAACCACTGTTGACATGTACTTGGTTGGAAAGAGTAAAAAGACAATATTTAATGATTTCCCTCATCAGCTTCTTTGATTTTTTTGTGTACGAATTCTTTTTCCTTATTAGCCACCACAAGTTTCAACCAAATTGGGACAGGGCCAACAAAAGGCTGGGAACAGTGCAGAATGCTGAAAAAATACCTGTGTGGAACATTCCACAGGATAACAGGTTTATTGGTAACAGGTGATAGTTTCATGAAAGGGTATGAAAGGGCATTCTCGAAAGGCTCAGCAGTTCACAAGAAAGTAGGGAGTGAGATTCACCGCTTTTTGAAACATGATTGTTTTAAAGTAATGCTGCTTACCCTCTAACCTGAAAAATATTAATTCCATAACCAAAACAGGAACTAAATGTTTCCTCTTGTTGAGAACACACTTGAACTCCTTCAAGGACCCCTGGGGGTTTCTGGACATGACTAGATGACAAATCTGCTGGTATAAAGAATATTATTACATGGGCTAAGGAACAAGTTTAAACTGCTGTTGGTAAACTTAGCTTGTCAGTAAATGATTGCATTCTGTTTTTATTTACATTTTAATAGTGTTTTAAAACAGTTTATTCATATACTACAGGCAAAGAAGAAGAATTGAGCTATATTTCAAGGAGGTGGAATAGTTTAACTCTATTACAACAAGCACACCCAAAACAATACTATTAATTACTTATACCAAGACAAGAATAAAGAAGAGTTTTTTTAATGGTAATTTCCTCAGAGATGCTTTGTCTATAATAAAGACTTTTTTTCTGTAAAAAGAGGTCTGTCAATTACAGGATTGATTTATAAAACAGCGGAAAAGATGAAAGCATTTCGCTTTTGCACAGTACTAATTTTATAGTGCAGTTACACAGATTAGTCCAACTGCAATGACTCTGCAACTGTGTTGATCAGTCTAATAAAATTGGGTTCAGACATGAAACATAACCAGCATCCTAAACTCAACTGGTTGGTGTTTTAGTGGCTTTTTTTTTTTACTCTGATTTGTTTTATTTTGAAATGTTGCCTCAATACACACTACCAAACCAGAAACTAAAGAAAACACAGACTTCTTTGTCCATCCCTCCCAGGTTATTATCTTCTGTCAGGACTTGAGCAAATAACTGAGCTTTTTTCTCACCCAACCTCTTCAGGTCACTGGATGGTCGTCTCCAGGTGTCTCATCGTAAGGGTCTGCCCCACGTCATTTACTGTCGCCTGTGGAGATGGCCTGACCTTCACAGCCACCATGAGCTGAGGGCCATTGATGCCTGCCAGTATGCCTTCAACCTCAAAAAGGATGAAGTGTGTGTCAATCCCTACCACTACCAGAGAGTGGAAACGCCTGGTAATGATCCTTGAGATCAGTGTGTATATTTCTGAGACATATTTTTCACTCTAAGTACAACTGACTGTGATCTCCAGGGTGCCTGCTAATATGTCTGTTACCCTGGTGTAGTTTTAATATTACCTGTAGTTTTGTCAGTTTTTTAAGTAGAAATCAGTCAAGATATATTAAGGTATTTATTTCTCTGTGCTGTTTCGTGTCCATAAGAGACACACTGTTTTTGTGAGAGCACGCTTGCTTAGAGAAAAGATGTATTTAATAATACTGTTGTTATTTGTATAGCAAATCATATTTGCATCTGTCAGTGAAGCTTCCTTGTCTCTTCAGTGCTGCCTCCAGTGTTGGTGCCACGCCACACAGAGATTCTGACAGAGCTTCCACCTCTAGATGACTTCACAAACTCCATCCCTGAAAACACCAACTTCCCCGCTGGCATTGACCCTCCTAATAACTATATACCAGGTCTGTATGGAAACAGGAACTTTCATTCTCCTATTTTCAAACAAAGACCTCAGTTTTTTTTTTCATCTGCTGACATTTTTTTTCTTCACATGCAGCATTTGTTGTTTAAAGTATATTCTTATTTTATGTTTGTGTGGCTGTGTGTTTTTCACAGAAACTCCCCCGCCTGGCTACATCAGTGAAGATGGAGAGACCAGCGACCAGCAGATGAATCAAAGTATGGAAACAGGTAGACTAGATGAGCGTTGTGTTAGTGTACAAGCAGCTATGTATCTTGTTGGTGAGAAGAAAGACACACTGTTAGCATCAAAAGATCAGTCTTTACAATCTAAACTCTTACTACAGACGAACATGTGTCATTGCTGCTGTGAACATAAACACTACAAACTGTCAGGGACAATAAACTGCACATTTTGCACAATCTATACATCAGTACACCTTGAAAAAAAAGTTTATGTGATTTTTACTGTTTTTTTTTTTTTTCCCCTCAGGCTCACCAGCAGAAATGTCACCAAGCACACTGTCACCTGTCAGTCATGGTCTGGGTAATACTGCTTTACTTATTCCTATTTCTTATGTCAGTTTTCTACAGTTTTATTGCAAGTGGAGATGCAGCTTTTGAAAGAAAAACAAAATTGCAGATGCTTTTTTAACTTGAGAGCCTATGTAGTTATAATTTCAGAAAAAAATGAAACAATTAAGAACTTTAAGAAATAAATACACACAAAATGACTCCTCCTTAATTTCTTTTCAGACCTTCAGCCAGTTACCTACAGTGAACCAGCTTTCTGGTGCTCTATAGCTTACTATGAGCTGAACCAGCGGGTGGGAGAGACGTTCCATGCCTCACAGCCATCTCTGACGGTTGATGGTTTCACAGACCCCTCCAACTCTGAACGCTTCTGTCTAGGGCTTCTCAGCAATGTAAACAGGAACGCAACGGTTGAAATGACAAGGAGACATATAGGTACGAGCACACGCATTTCTACACACATGGACAGTAATCAGTAATTAAATTTCTTTTTTCAATTAGTTCATCTGTTCCTCCTTTTTTGGACTCTCACACATCTCATTCTGCAGGTCGCGGTGTGAGGTTGTACTACATTGGAGGGGAGGTGTTCGCAGAGTGCCTCAGTGACAGTGCCATTTTTGTCCAGAGTCCCAACTGCAACCAGCGATACGGTTGGCACCCTGCAACAGTCTGCAAGATACCACCAGGTTTACATGAATAGTATTTCCTCCTTTTTTCCTCTGGAACCAGATGGTTGCTGACAAAAAAAATATTTTTGGGGTACCAGTAGGATATATTTGCAGTATTGACTTTAGTTGTCATAGAGTGGATTTGGCTACTTCTCAAACCTTAATCTGGTGGCTTGGATCCATACAAGGAACAAGATTCAGTACCACCAACCAAAGATAACTTTGTAGCATGACAATCTTCCTGAATGAATAGAAAAACATTACTTTTTTTCAAACCTGATATCAATAGAATGAAGCTTGATAAGTGCTAATGCCCTTCACAATGTGACAGTTTCTCTCAGACTCCCCACCCACACACACTGACTCATTTGTACCCATGTAACTTTGAACATTTCATTGGTGGCCAAATGAGCAGTGTGAACAGTATCATTAATGAGGCACAGAATTGAACAGAAGGGAAACAAGGATCTTGTAGACATTCAGGGGTTGGACTTGTCAGCCCTTTGGAGAATAATCACCAACTTACAATACACCCACAACTCACAATGCCTCTGCTTGGTGCTTTTCCGTTGTGAAATGGAGAATGTAGAATCATTACTTTGAGGTCAATGGTTTTGAAAACACAAACACACACATATAAAATAGTTAATAGTTAACTTCGGGGTTTATCTAACACGCTTCCAAAATTTAACATTTTAGACTTTATCATGGGTAGAACATGTCCCATTAGTTCATCATCCTCTACCGAGATGGAGGAAGCTCTGAATTGTCTCAATTATCTCTGCCTGAGGGTAATGACCAGTCTGCCTTACACCTTTTTATTTTGTTTTTTTAGGCTGTAATCTGAAGATTTTTAACAACCAGGAGTTTGCTGCACTTCTGGCCCAGTCAGTCAATCAGGGGTTTGAGGCAGTCTACCAACTAACCAGAATGTGCACTATCAGAATGAGCTTCGTGAAGGGCTGGGGAGCGGAGTACAGGTATGTAACGCTCCCAAACACATCACTCTCCCTCACTATCATCAATTCCAAATGGAATGTTGTAGCACTCTCTAGTCCGACAAAAGAGTGGCACAGTGAAACTGATCTGTGCCTCCTTGTGAAAGAGGTAATTCTGGAAGCTTGGGAACATTAAGACTGCTTTCAGACTGTACGGTGGCTACTGTTATTTATGGTAAAGTGGATATATAGAGAGCTTTGTTGACAATATTTTTCATTTGGCAGAGCAATACTGCAATACTGCACTACTTCTTTTTTAAATGCATTATAATATTTTGGCCAGGACTGGCTGAGGTCATGTTGGTCCAGCTAGAGCCCAGCAAAACCTCTCCAAATGCTGCTTAGTGCATACAGCAACTGTAACATCTGCCCTAAACACTGACTCAAAGCCGATGTCATATGCTCACTACCTCATGGACTGAACTTGAGTGATACCACAGATATGTTTGCAGGATATTTGAGAAAAGTGCAAAGCTGTTTTAAGTTATTATTAAATTATGTGTTAATTGTTTTGAAAAAAGGACACATGACCCTAACCTAGCTGAAGATAACTATAGTTGTATCTTGCATGAAAATCTAGGGAGTAGCAATGTAAAATTATGAAAACAAGTGTTTAAAAGGTAAAATGTTGGTGCATGCTCTCATGTTCACTGCATGCACACAATCTGTGTTATAGTCCTGCTTTTTTTTGTAAAATGTAAGAGATTACAGAGCATTTGTCTGTATCTCTCTGCCTCCGTGGCCCTCCAACCTTCCATCCAGCAAACATCTGTTCTGCTCTTGGCTCTGCTTTGTGTTGTACCCACCCAGGAGCCAGACAGCCGTGTTCGTGGGAGGGTTTTGGCTTGTCCTCACTGGCCAGGGTTAAGCTGCTGTGTAGTCAGGTTAACAGGCAGTGTCTCTGTTGTCAGAGGAGCCCAGGACAATGCTGGCAGGACCAGAGAGTAGACAGTTGCATTTGATCATCTGGTCAAATCTGGCTGTGCAAGTTGCCATTCACTTTTTATTAACTTTATATTTATGTACTGGTTGTAAATCACTTAAAGAAATATGCTCTATCACTATTTGTACCACTTCTATTACTTTTTTCGATTAAACCATTACTGGTTCTGTTTTGTTTTATTTATATTTATTTATTTGCAAAACTTGTTATGCACCATTTAGTTCACAACAGGGATAAGAATGAATATGAATGCCGAACACTTTCACTTCAGTGCGCAAAGAAACTACTACTCATTATCTGTAAGGGTCAGAAGGGTTGTTGCTGGCAAAATCAATATAGACCCAAAACAGGTCACACACCATAACACTAAGAGCCTCAGTTTGACCGAGCAGAACTAATGAGAAGTCCATCCTCACCCTTATTTTGTATTTTATTCCTACAGACGTCAGACAGTAACCAGCACTCCATGTTGGATTGAGCTGCATCTCAACGGCCCCCTCCAGTGGTTGGATAAGGTGCTGACCCAGATGGGTTCACCATCAGTGCGCTGCTCCAGTATGTCCTAAACAGGGTTCTGCTGCTTTCTACGCAGAGTCAAACTGATATTTCTCAATATTTGACCAGTATATCTTAAGCGAGACCACCCCGCAGTCTTAAACTGATGTACTAACAACATTATGAAAAAACAACAAAAACAAAGGAAAAAAAATGTATTACTCGATGGACCTGGAGGATGGAAGAATGACATCACTGATGAACAATAGTGGAATGTTAACAGTGATTTCAGAGTGGCTCTGTTGGATTAACGCTGACATTCCAGTAATCTTGGACCTACTAATTGAATTTACTCTGCAATATCAAAATGATGAGAAATTGATGTCATAAACGGACCAGACTACATTTGTGTTTTTGGTATTTGACTGTGGCTCTGATCCAGAAACACACAGCAGGAAAGAGCTTTACTGTCCTGTTCAGTGACACAAGAACAGCCTTTTCTGGGACTGAGCATGTGACCTTCTAGTTACAGGACAGTCACTCCAACCACTAGTCCCACCTTGCCGCTTCACTACCTGCCTACCACAGCACAACTTTGATTCAGCAACAAGATTTCTGTTTACACAGTGTTGACCAACAGTAGTACTGCCACTCCGGGCTCATGTGCAACCAAAGTCAGCTTCACGTCTGGACATGAATTTTTTTCTTGGTTTTGGCGACCAAACTTCCATTTTTATCAGAGAATTCCACTTTTCCTGACTTCTTTTCTTAATCACTTGGACCGGTGGTCTTTAGCTCTTAAAAGGGTGACCACGGGGAGAGAAAGTTGTTGTCTGTAATTAATTTTGCATACCCCGTCTTCACATGTTCACTTGAACATATATACTGTAACACAGACAAACATTTGCAGTTCATACACCACTTAACTTGCAAGTTTAACACCTTTGCTTTGACGTAACAACAAAATAATTACCTCTGTGGTGTTTAATGTTGGATTGGTCCCATTCAACCATGAGTGTGCAGTTGGGCAGAGGTTTGAGTGTGGATCAGAGCTGAAACTAAGAAGTATGTCTTTTGTTCTTAGTTAGCCACTGTAAACCGTTGGCCCGTTCTGGTTTTTGATGCCTAACAGTTTGCAATCTCTCTGTTCCTCCCTGTATGCTCTTGTATTTTCTTTCTTCCTTAACTTTACAATTGTATCATCTTGCTTATAAATGAGGGTTGGATCTTGGACTTAGAGACATGCAGGATTAAGATTCAGTGAAAATGCTGTGCAAGAGTCTAAGCCTCAGTGTCGCCCCCTGCTGTCTAAAAGACAAAAAAAGATGAACACCCATGACTGTGTTTCACTGATATAGACAATGCGCAAGTCTCTTTGTTATAAGCTTTGACTAATGCACGGTTCCCCAACTTTATTGATAGGAAGACAAAGATAATGAGTCCTGCACAGTGGGACTTTTGAATAGCTTCCGTACCGTACTTGCACTGCCCCAGATTATGCACCCTTAATATTGCTTCAAGAATGTTGCCTTTTGATGTAAAATACAGCGAGATATGCTTTGAAATGTACAGATAGGAATGTTGAAAAGCCCACTTTAATTTAATACAATTACAAAAAAAATCTAATGTTCAAGATTTTCCTCCTTATTTTTTGAATTGGCTTCATTCATTTGATTTTAATAAGATTTTTTATGCTGACTTACAAGCCAGCTGGTACCTACAGTACATTGATATTTTAAAGTCCAAATCTTTTCAACTCAGAGCGTTTAAGCTTTAAGTATTTGACAAGCTAGTTATAAGAAACAGCTATTATTTTCTTTATACATTCTTTTTGCTACATTTTTGTATTTTCATGTATTTTTTCTAAATGAATATATTTAAAATTGTCAAAGCTTTCTTCCTTTTATTAGAATCCAATATTTTTTTAGAATATGCCCTCTG
This sequence comes from Acanthurus leucopareius, assembly GCA_029814765.1. Lineage (NCBI taxonomy): Eukaryota > Metazoa > Chordata > Actinopteri > Acanthuriformes > Acanthuridae > Acanthurus > Acanthurus leucopareius. Next base: position 4,395,222 of record JAQMCX010000025.1, read on the forward strand.
TTTGAAATGATCACAGCTTGAAGATGATTTATGAAGTATGTAGCATGGGATATAAAATTTGAATTGAATTTACCACTGAGTCTTTCAGTTCCAATTTAGTGCTTAATGACTGAGAGGCCAAGTAACCATAATTACATCCTCTTCAAAACCTAATTTGGCTGCTCAAATGGTAAAAAATAACTGATGGTTTTGGAATCGGTCATCTGTTATGGTCATGAAGGTAATTTCCTGTCTTACTGTTACTAATTTTCCAGCTCTATGGATGTGACCCAGATCATGATAGTGCTGTCCCAAACACTGAATGCATGTATTCACAATATGTCCTGTACACTGCAAATCCGCCGTCATGAACTGTAATTGCTGATAAAACCCAAATAGCTCCAGTTTTTCTGGTATTAAATTTTATTGACTTAATTATAAAAGTAAAACTTTCCAAAGTCTTTTTGGAGTTTGGTTAGTTGCAAATTGTTAGCTGTACATCAAGATACCTGTTTAAAAACAGGTCAATTTCCAGCAGACCGTGGTTAATACAAAATAAAGCAGTTTAAATAGCTGAACTCTTACTTTCTGGTGGTATTAGGATGTAATCCAGCAGCCAGGCAATCCAGTATTACTTTTTTTTAGGATCAAAGCAGTTGGTATTACTTCTAAATGCTCTGATCTGGGGAAGCAAATTCATTGAACTATGTGTTACTTAAGCAACGTAGGACATTCCAGTAAGCATATAGAAGCTGCTGCCAATTTCAGCTCTGCAGATGTTTAATTCCCAAGTCTCCTTTTGTATGGTTATACAGTGTTAATTTACTGTGAATGTGTTTACATGCACATGATATCATCTCCAAGTGTTCTCCTCAAAAATGTTACCAGAACAAAATGCAACTGTAAGTGGGAATTGTAAATATGTTATTTGGACTAGCTGTATACTTCCTCACTATCTTGGTTCATACTGTCACATTCCAGATAGCTGGTTTTCTCCAGTGGTGTTAACCTGGTGCACAGTAATGCTGGTGTTCATGTAAACGCATTCACATTTTTCTATTTGATCACTCACTACTCCAACATGTTGGGGAAATCTACATTTAAAAATTGTTTTGGAACACCAACTGAAGGTTTAAGTTATCATGTAATGGCTGAGACAAGAAGTCTAGAAATCCTGATGTTCCATCACATAATCAGCATCCTTCAGAATCGTTATATATAATTCAACATTTGCATTTGATACACACTTGATAGATTGCATCTGTTCTTACAGGGTGATGTTTTTTAGTACTTGGACCAAACCAAAAGAGAAACTTTTTAAAGAGGTCAAAAGCAAATAATGGTCCTGCAGTTTTTATGTTGGTTTGACCACAGCAAGTTATGAACTATACAAGTAGCTTTTTAGGAGAATCTCTGTCTTCATTCATTGAGAATTTGCTTGGGTCAAAATGTTTTTAGTACCACCAGACTGAAACCAGCCAAATGCAGTGATCTTTGTCCGTCTTATGTGTATCTAATTGTCCATCCGTCTGTTTGGTCCTTTTGCTGGTCTGTCTTTTTTTATTTTTTTCATTTGTTAGGGAAATATTTAACAGGTCTTTGCTGAGGTCAGTAAACATGCTAAAATATAGTACGTGGTTGTATCATTGCTAAACCATGTTTGTTCTATGCAGTGACATCAAATAGTTTGGGGCTGTATACTCAAAAAAAAAAAAAACATTTCCCATGAAGAAATATGCATAGTGTATTTTCTGATGGCAAGACATGCTGTTTTCTGCATGTTGCCAGGGTCCAGCAGAAGCCTTTGTATCTACTTTTGTTTTTTGTTTTATTTTGTTCTTTCTTCTTTAAACGAGTGCCACCCAATGTTGTATCCCTCAAAAACCGACCAGCTTATCTCACTTCCTGAGAAGCTTTTGGAGATGGAAGATGAGACCAAATGAAGTTTCATGTAGGCTACATCTATACATTATACATTTTGAGGGTCCACATTCCTATTTACCAGTTACATATTGTATTTTTTTCTTATTGTGATGACAATTGTGTATCCCCAAATAAGCCTCTTTCTGTTGGATTTCTTAGAGGGTGGCTTTTTGGAGAAAGTGAAGCTTCCACATGTCGCTAGTGATGTTATTGTATAGTTGTACTTTTAATTTACCATACACACTGTTCCTTTTTCTTGCTATCAACAGTGCATATTCCATTAGACAACAAGCTGTTAGAATTTCTGTCTTCTTTAAACACTGATGATGATCTTCATAGGCTTTCCAACTATTCTACATATACAGACAACTTCTTACAGTGTACACTAATAAAGCTGTTTTAATTCAACTGAAAACTGTGTCTTGTGTTGCATGTTGTAATCTGAAATCACTTAAACAAGCAAAAGACCTGGTTGTATAGATAGAATGGGTGAACCAGGCACTACTGGCTGACTGGCTTCACAAAGGGCAACATGATACATCATGACACTCTGTGTGTGCAACAGTTGCAACTCCAATTGCAACCAATTTACTTCTAAATCATTTTTTTTAACAAAGGCCTGGCCTAATATTTTATAAATAATTATAAGTTACAGTATTATTAAACTGGAATACAGAGACATGTACACAAACAATCAATGTGCTATCAAAAGTAGACAGACAAATAGAACACTTGACACAAAAACGAGGAGTAAGATGGCTGCAGCCTCAGCCCAACAACTATTTGACATCTGTATTAATGAAATTGCTCAACGATTAGAAAAACCCACAGCCCCCAGCCCCATCCTGCTGAACACAGAAGTTAAATTCCGGCTGTTTGCAGATGATCTGGTCCTCTTGTCAACCACAGAGGAGGGATTACAAGAAAAACTGAACATACTCAGCAACTTCTGTAAGACCTGGACTCTGAAACCCAACTTACAAAAAACAAGTGTAACAGTCTTCCAGAAAAGGTCCAGACCTCAGGAAAGACATTCACATTGGACGGAAACATAATCCAGTGCACCAGCGCATACAAGTACTGAAAAATGATGATTGATCATACAGACAACTTTAATAAGGCAGTGAATGAACTGAGAGAAAAAGCTGGAGGGGCATTTTATGCAATTAAGAGAAAAATCAAATTAGATATACCAATTCGGACCTGGCTCAAAATATACAGTTGCACTTTATGGTTATTTGGGGACCCAAAATAAAACAAAATTTTCAAACCCGGGGAAACCTCAGTCCATTTGGTTCAACCAAATCATAATGAAACAAAAACTTAATTATGAAACATATTGGAGGGAACAAACACAGTCAAAAAGCAAGAGGGAAACCTATTTGGCCCAGAAACAGACAGTTCACAACGGCAGATCACCTGACCATCATGACAGAGACAAAACCGAGAAAAAACTTGAAAAGATAGAGACTCAGTGAACGCAGCCTGGCTGTAGAAACAGGCCTGCACCGGCGGAGCTGGAAACCGAGAAGACTGGCTGTGTTCACTTTGCTCACAGGCAGAGGTAGAAACAGAGCTGCACTTCCTCTTGCATTGTGCAAACTATGCAAGAATAAGAGACAAGTACTTCCCCAAACTCAAACAAATATGCAGAGATTTTGAAAACTGTCCACATTACATCCTTGGAGAGATAAAGGAGTGTGCTACTACTGCAGCCAAACACATTTCAGCCTGTTACTGTTTCAGACAGGACACACTGACACTATCACACACAGGCTGATACTATTGCTTACTACATGTGTTAGTGATTGTTAAATATTATTATTGATTTGAATATATGGAAACATTGGAACAATGGAATGTACAATGGAAAGGTATAGGATCATGTACTATGAATATGTTCATTTTGTTTTGTTCAAAACTTTATTCAAAAACGAATAATGCCAGAAGCCCTCTGTTAAACCACAGGGAAGTGTTTCAACCATCTCCGCTCTTGACCTCAGTCACACACACAGATACAGACACAGAGACAGACGCCAGATTAAAAGTAAATGCATATTTCATTTTGAAAAGGGAATACATGCCGTCCCTTGTGGAACAAAATCCTTATGACCCGAACAGACAGAGGGGTGTCCTGTGTAACCAGGGCTGGTTGGCAACCCTACAAGAGACGGAATGATTAACGTCACTAAAAGCATTGAAATGCAATCTCCACTCTGATATAATAGCTTACCTGTAAACAATGGTTGGTAAAACAAAGCGAAAAGTCAAGACACGCTTGCAGGAATCTGCTGCTGAATATGAACATAAACCCGCAACTGGATGTCCGCACAGGAGATGTTGGCCGTGCGCAGGAAGGTTCCGCGCGTGGGAAAACCGCACGGCTGTACGTTTTACACGATTCTTCTGTTCAATGCCACATACGTTTGTTCGGTTGTGCACTTAACTTTAAACACTTTGAATGCTACTACTAATACTTATAATTATACTCTTGAATCACTGAGCATCCACTGACACTCCTCAGATAAGAGAAGACCTTTGTCCTTGTTATCGCGCGGCCGACCCACTTTAACCCTCCAAAAGTGAGAATCGAAAGTATCGGCATATGATCGGCACATTTCCGGGACAGTGAAAAGTGAACTGGGGGTGTACTGTGAAACGAGATTAATGGAATAGCGAGGCAAGTTAAATACAATCTACACGTCAAATTTATTGATCATAACGTTACATTAGAAATGCTGACGGACGAAACGAAGCTCCGCAGCGGCGATTACTCTGAGGAGCAGACTGAGGAGGACTTTGTGGTTGTCCTCATATGAAGATGAAGACGTTGGTGGTTTTTGTGATCCTTGTGCTCGGTAAGATAACCTTCCACCCTCTAATCTTTTGAAGACCTCAGTCTACTTTCAAGTCTTTCATCTGGTTTTCCTTTATCTGAACTTTAGTCTGTCTCAGCTCCATGACCATATTTTCCTCAAATGCAAACATGAAGAGCACACTGAAGACAGTATGTTTTTAGTGTTTCTTTCACTCCTGAAGAATGAACAGTCAGACTGTCCTCAGCTCTTATCTTCACCATTACATCCCTGTACCTTGTTCTCATTCTCCTGTTTTATTTGACCAAATGTAACAATGACCCTCTGCCGCCAGCAGCAGCAGCACATGTGGATGCAGATGTTGGCCTCATTCTGACAAAGTCTGAGTTTTAGCAGCAAAGTTTACAGGCTACACCACACCAGAGAGGAGGATGTTCACTTTGTTACAGTCATTTGACAGCTGACTGAAACAAAGCTGGTCTGATCAAAGCTTTTAAGCTGAAAAGCATCCAGGGGCTGTTTCATTGTTGCAAACTATCTCCAAGTGTCTATTAGTTCTGTTTTTTCCATGAGCTTGTAGACGTGGTGGACAGATGGAAGGAAAGATGTGAGGAAAGAGGAGTTTAGACAGTGAAAACAGTCATTTTAACACTCCATTCAGTCAGAAACAAAGTCAGTGTAAACAGACTTTGAAGCTGAGCTGCTGTTGCTTTTAAACTGTGCTGATGTGACCTCACAGCTGCCCAATCAGCTGCAGCGTCCAATCACAAACAGGACCAGCTTAACTTCTCAGTCACCTGACCATCCAGGAGGAATAACTCATTGCATAAAGCCGCTGTAATTGAGGCTCTCTGTTTGTGTGACCTCACAGTTTCCCAGCATGCCTCAGCTGTGGAGCTGTATGAAGGGGCGGAGTTTGTCCTGCTGCCCTGCGAGTTTCACACTTATGACATGGACGACCCCTCAGTGGTATGGAGCCGCTCTGATCTCATTCCTCCAACCGTCCACCTGCGTCGGCCGGATGGTGATGATCTTACAGACCAAAACCAGCTTTACAGTGGCCGCACGTCCATGTTGACTGATGCTCTGGAGGCCGGAGACCTCAGCCTCAACCTGACAAAACTCCAGCTCTCTGACAGCGGCAACTACACCTGCATCGTCAGAGCTTTAGGAGGAGAACGGAGAGTGACAAGTGTACAGCTGCAGGTCAAAGGTCAGTAACTAACACTAAAACCTACTGTAGATTCTGGTCAGAGGTCAGTTACAGGTCAGAGGTCATGCTCTTTGTGTCTCTGGTACCTACAGAACGATTTCCATTCTGGGCCAAAGTTCTCCTTGGTCTTCTAGCTGTTGGTCTTGCTGTTGCTGGGGGTCTTTTGTTATATTTTCGTCAGTATTTCATGTCAGGTATGTCATTAATACTACAGTACACTGCTGAGGCAGATGATTTTTATCTTTGCTCTTGTTGTTCCATGTTTATTGAGGCAGACTGTCCACAGTGAGGTTTTGTTACCGGTCGTGTTTCTACTGCTGTCTATACAGTTGGCGTTGTGTTTGTTTTGTTCCCAGTCTACAAGGTGAAGGTGGATTCAGGGATGGAGTCTGTCCAGCTGCCCTGCAAAACCATAATTCACCTGCCAGAAGGTGCTAAAGTGGAGTGGAAGGACAGTTTCAACAAGATCGTCCATGTGTATCAGGACGGCTCTGATCAGCTTGAGAAACAGCACAGGTTTTACGGAGGGAGAACAGAGATGATGAAGGAAGACCAGCTGAAAACTGGAGACTTCAGTCTGACCCTGAGAAAACCCACAGACAGAGACAAAGGGACATTCATTTGCACTGTGTACGGCAGAGAGGGAAAGATCCTGAGGGAAAAACAAGTGAAGTTCAAGGTCAAAGGTCAGTTCTGTCTGTTTAATTCCTTCAACGGCAATAATAATAATGATCCCACAAAAATAAGAACTGAGGTATTTGTCTTGTCATTTTAATGGTTTATTTTTCATCCACTAATGTCAAAATCACAACCGTCTGATCATCTTCAGCCCTTTGAAAATCTGCTTTTTCCGTCTGTTTTTCTGTCCTGTTACCTGCTGCTCCTTCAGTTTCTACAACTTTCATTCAATAAAATTTAAAAACTGCTGCTGCTCTCTGTGTGGCTGATGTTTGTTTTATTTTCAGACTGTCAGGTGGAGGTGGGGGAGGGGGCGGAGTCTGTCCAGCTGCCCTTCAGAACCACAGCTCACCTGCCTGATGACACTAAAGTGGAGTGGAGAAAAGATGACAATGTGAAAGTCCATGCGTATCAGAATGGCTCTGACCTGCCTGATGAACAGGATGAGTCATACAGAGAGAGAACAGAGATGGAGGAAGACCCGCTGAGAACTGGAGACATCAGTCTGACCCTAAAAAATTTGAAAAAGTCAGACTCAGGAACATTCACCTGCTTCGTCGGCAGCAGGGAAATCTTCAGATATAAAACTGTTAAGCTGGAAGTCAAAGGTCAGTGTAGCGGTACGGGATAAAGATCTTTTTGTTTTTCTCTACTTGGTTGTTTGACTGACAGTCCTCTTTCTCCTCCGCAGAGAGAATTCAGGTCAAAGATGAATCAGTCGACATCAGGAACAAAAGCAGCTTCACCGATCCAACCCCTCTGATGCCTTATCGGTCTGTTTGAATTGTCTGTTTGTCAGTCTTTGATCACTGATGTAAAGACGGATCAGGACAGGAGGACCTTTTGCTAGCTTCTTCGCACTGACTCCTCCCACTGACCCTCTCACACAGTCTACACATTTACTACTGATCACTGTGATTGGTGCTGATCTGCAGTGTTAATTTGTAAATCAGAGGCACAGAGATTGTGCTGTTACGATTGGTCGTGGAGAAAAAGTCATTGAAAGTATCAAAAATCCTCAGTGTCTGGGACTTGGAGCAGGCTGTTAAAACTACAGAAAACTGTCATCACAAACAAAACAAAGAGCATTTACATAAATTACTCAAACTCAGGAAGGTTTCTCAGAAACAGCTGTTTAAAGTTCACAACAGTCTCTCTTCTTCTGAGAAACCACATTAAGTGATGTATCAGTCTAACTGTTTCTCTGTTGATCTCCTCTGCTGTGTTGAAGTATTATGGACAGCATTGCTGCTGCTAGCAGTGCTTTTACAATCTGCTTTTCTGCTGTGTCTGGGCCAATCAGCGTCTTTTAAGGAGGAAGAGGTGGCAGCTACCAGCGAACAGATTCTAAAGCCTGTAAAACAATGGCGGCCTCACAAGAGGTTGGCATGGAGGCTGGGATAGTAGCAGTTTTATTAGAACTGGACAACATTTTTCCTGATTAACAGAAGCGCAAAAAATGGCACTGAAGGCTGTCCTTGATGGACAAGATGTTTTTGTTCTTCTCTTGACTGGCTTCAGCAAGAGCTTGATTTTTTATTTTTTTTTTGACCAGTAAGCATTGTTTATGTGCAAATGTTGTTTCTCCTATTATAATTATTTGTATTTTGTATTGTTAGTAGTAAAAGCTTGTGATTTTTGGATTATTTTCATTTTTTCATATAATTTTATTGTTAAATTAAATTTTTGCCAATTTGCTGTTGTTTGTAGCGCTGTGTTATCTGCTGTTTCTGTTCCCTAATTTATAAATTTGTTCTGATACAAACAGGCAAAAAAAAAAAAAGAGGAAGAAGTTTTTTCACTTACCAATTAGGGATACATAGGACTAATGGAATGAGTCGGTAGAGTAGAGTAGGGAAGAGTAAAACTTTAATGTCCCTGTGGGGCAATTTGTTTTACAGACAGTAGTACACAAAAATATACAGTACAATTCATACAATAAAACATGCACAGGCACAGCATAAGATCCATACACTGTCACCACAGTGGCTTTGGTTTATTTAAGAGGCCAACAGAGTAAAAAACAGTCTGTAACAGTTTGTGCTGCCCTTAGGAAATCTTAACCTCAGACCCGATGAAAGTATCTGAAACTAATCATATTAAGGATGCTAATCCAAAACAATTGCCTTTGCATTTAAAATGGGCCTCAATTCATATAAGTGCTGAAGGTCATTTAAGACTCTCTCCTGCATTGATTTAAGCTCTAAAATATACTCTCTGTTATTCAAAATGATATTATTCAACATTTTTCTTAAGATATAGGTTAGGCTATATAATTTCATGTCTTAAAATTGCTTAAATGTCACACTACATGGCTGGCCTTATTAAATAGGTGCAGTTCTATTAATATTCATGAGGTCTCCGACGTTGCCACGCCCACTGCTCGCGACCATTCCGCCGCTCCCTCACCTTGACTCTCGGCATCGACTTGCCAGCTACGCAACGCAAATAACAGCAGAATTTTTGAGTCAGACACAACTTCTGAAGAGGAATGGGACCAAATCCTACAGGGTCCCTTGCAAAGTGGGCCTATCAGAACGGTAATATACTTTGTATCACTGTGTACAACTCAGAACACAACTGTAAAAGATATATAAAACCTCCATTGACTGTGTAAACTTAGTGGTTAGCTTATAATGATAGTTAGCATCCCGACTCACTGGATTCATCTTGTCGGTGTTTTGGTTTGTGATGTACGAAGGCTGCATTGTCCGAAACTGAGTTTTTGAGAAAGTCATTGGTACACTGAAGTTTTAAGGAGGAAATTTACAGTTATGGCATTGGCTGCCACTTTCAACCCAAGTTTGTGTAGTTATTTGTAAAAAAAACCAAATAGACATGTCAAAGTGGTTAGAAACTAAACTTGATTTTCACTTGAATAATTTAGATTATAGAGTATGCTAGACCTACTCTGTATTTGTGAGGTGTCTCGAGAAAACTTTTGATGTGATTTGGAGCTACATTTAAACACAAAACAAAACAAAACAAAACAAAAAAAAACTTCACTTGAATTTGACTTAAGAGGGTCTTTAGGAGAGACACCAGTGATCTCGCAACATTGTCTACAGATTTTTACTAGTTTGCTCTTGTTCTTAAAACTGAGACGACCAAACCAGAAAATCATAGAAAAAGTAAAGACAGACTCAATAAAAGCTGATGAATCATTTTCGTCAGTGTGTTCTCCACATCAAACTTCACGGCTTCTTTTAAGTATTACATGTAGCATCTATGTTCCTGCAACATTAAGCTTTGCATCAAGAACAGTGCCCATATACTTTCATTGCTGCACTGCTGCTACCAGCTCACTCTTAATCACACATGGTGCAGGGGCAGAAGAAGAAGAGGAGGAAGGAAAAGGCCTACTCTTCCGAAAAACTAAAAGCACGTCTTTAGTTTTACTGTTTTCTCTCTCTACCATCATCCATAATTCTTTTAATCTGCATAAATGACATAAATACACATGAAGTTTTTAAGTGCTTTAAATGGACAAATACACCTCTGAAAATTTGACTATTCTCCAAATAGGTTACTATGCAAAACTCTTTATTTCATCCACCCCTTAGTAGCCCATGTTCTTGTATTAGCATTCATGACAGGTAACAGATTAGGACCTTGCTTACAAAAGATTATATTTTCAAGGATTTATTCACAACTCTATTCCAAACAACACAAAGAAAAAAAATCTTTTATTTTCACTCTTGTAGAAATTGATTTACACTCGCCTCTGCTTGGTATAGAGAAACACAAAAGCATTTCATTCCATAAATGCCTGTGCCTTTACTCTATTGAATTGCATCCAGTTAGATGTTGCTTTTATCAAAAGCCATTTTATTTTAATCACTTGGATACAAGCAACTAATTGTTGCAAGAACCAGGAAAATATGTCAAACTTTCTTAAATGTGTTGTGTTGCCTAAATTGCTAAAGGATTCCCAAATCAGAAAGTGTACCTGGGGCTCACCATTCATTTAATACCAAAAAGAAAGATCCAACATACAGGCAAACAGTTGAATGTATATTTAGTTTATATTCCAACAAATCCAAGCATCATTGAGAGAACAGGGCAACCAAAAGTGGCAGCATTTATAGCTTGTGTACTCAGTGGTATGAGATGTAATACCTTTTAAAAGCCACTAGAGTGAAGTAGAAGCACAAAAATGAAAGATTAACTGCAAAGCTGTACACAGTCTACATAATTATCTATCAGGGGAATGTGTTAATTTAGGCTCGTGTCATTATAAAGAAATATGATTAAGTTAGAGCCATTTTAAAACCACATATCGCTCAACACACAATCCATACTACTTATGACATATATTGTTATATCTGTGTTGCATAGGATTACTCTGGTGGGTTACAAACATATCAACCCCTAGCATTACACTTGAGAAATTTGTCGAGGAGAGTTGTCAGTTATCTTTCTACATTAACTTCTCTTCTGTTCTTAAATTCATTTTTCATTGTATCCATCTTTTTTACTGAATGCAGTGTCTTTTTTCAGGGCTTATATTTCCTGTTTTAAATAGATATTCAAGTTTTGATGCTGCGGCATCATAATTTAGATTGAAAGAGTCTGGTTAAGATTTTTGGTCACAATCTGAACCTACTGGGTTTTTTAAGCTGTTTTTTGTTCAAACAAATTTTTCAATTTTGTAATTCCACCTATCAGACTAACAATTATATTTTCATTTTCTTTCTCTGCATGTACTACCATACACATTGGATCGCGACCCTGAAAAGGTAATAGATAAATAACAAATAAATAAAAAGTTAATTTCTCCCTTTGAATTATTTAGATTTGTTTGCTGTCAGGGAATGAAACCTCTAACCCCTCCCTTCTGTGAACAGTGCAGCAGGCTACTTAGCGAAATGACGGCCTTACAGTTAAAAATCCCAGAGACATTAAAACACATTAAAAACCTTTGCAGTTAAAAGGTTTGGTGAAGCTGAAGTAAACAGTCTTTGAGAATGAGGAGACTGTCTGTGAGTGTGCATGGCCTTTATTTAATTTAAGTACTGTATGTACTTCTCTTTTAAGAATATTTTTTTAATATAATGTATTGTTTCATATTAAGTAAAATGACTTTTTTTAACTATGCAGATTGATTCATGTGTATACTTGTTTTTATTAATCTGGACTTGCTCTTGTGTGTGCATATTTTGGGCATAAATTCTATGAATGCTTTGAACTTACAGGGTCTTTTCATTTAAATCTGTGCTAGTGTGTTATTGTCATGTGTGTGCAAAGTGTGTTTTAGTTTGCTGGAGAGTACCAGAGAGTGAGTACTCTTTCTAAGTGACCTGCTTGTGCTCAATTACCAGTGCATCATTAAGCTGTTGTTGTTGATGCTGGCTCTTCTTATGGTTTGGCCTTGGATTTCATCCGTTCCCCTGTGCCCTATTACAGCACAGAGCAGTAAGCATTTCCCAAACAAATTAATACCATATCCTGAGTGTACCTAAACTTTCTGGAAGTGTAATATAGACTGGTAATGGTGGCAGTCGTTTTTATCTCTTGCGGTTGCAGAACGGATTTCAGTTTATGTTTATGTTTCTGAATGGTTTATGGACACAAGCACGTTAATCCCTGTGACTGTGGCGTCTGCTTTATGGGCTGGATATCGATCAGACGTGCTGTAACCATGCTGTCTAGAGCAGCAGCTGCAAATGCAAAATGCTTTTCAATAACCATGAGAGTAATTCAGGTTGGTAAATTACACTCAGCAGCATATGTATTACAACAGTGAACTTACACCAGCCTGTTAGTACACAGTGTATTATGGATTTCTTATGAACATGGGGTTGACTGGTCCAAGAGAGTGATGGCAGGCTCAAATTTCTTTGCTGGTAAGCATCCGCTGTGCAGAAGAAGAGAATTTTTCAGTCAATATCACATCACATCAAGAGTAGATTATTTGAGTGTAATCTGTGGGCTTTCATTGGTCTCTGTTAAAGAAATGAGAGTGCAACATTTTCAGAAGAGACATTCTTGGGATTGCTGTTCCTATAATGCACTGAAACTCTCAAATAAGTAAATATTAAAGCATTTTTACTAAACTGTACAGTAAATCTTAAATCACGCATCAATGGACATGAATAATCTTTGCCTGGCTTGTAATTTGTTAGTGTCTGTCATTTGATGTCATATATCTCCCTCTCTTTTTGTTCCTGTTGTTAACTGTCACACACTGGGAAGGATTTGTAAAATGCGTTCAAGTTTCCTTGTCTGCCATCTTTGATTCCTGGTGACATTGCAGTGCATTTCCTGACATACGACCTGAGTGCTGACCCCAGACTGTCATCTATCATTAACATGACTTTTGTTTCTTAAGTTGTTTTTCTGCCGTCTGTCGGCCTGGGGTAGGGTTCCTCACAGGGTTCCTTACATTTCACCTACGTGACCCCTTGATTCTGAACCTTAGACATGTTGTGTGTGTGTGTGTGTGTGTGTGTGTGTGTGTGTGTGTGTGTGTGTGCACCTTTCTGTGTCTTTCCTAGACGAACTCTCTTTACTTCTTGGCTTTGGGTTTTATAAAGAAACTTTGTGTGTGTGTTTGTGTGTGTGTGTTTAGGGGGGGCACAGGACCTGAAGAGGGGTAATCATGTATAAGTTATGTCAACTAATTAAGACTGTGTCCTAACCTATGGCTGACCCCAGGGAAATAACAATGCACCATCTAAAAAGCCTTTGTACCAGTGTACCTGTAGCCTCTTGGCCACACTAGAGTGTTGGATGTCCAGTGTGTGTGTGTGTTCTGGCTGGCTAGTAGTGCAGGGCTACCTTGATCTGGTAACTGGAGCACGAGGAGAGAAGAAACGAGAGAGCAAAGAGAAAAGGACAGCGAGAGAGTGAAGGAGAAAAGAGAAGGGGGTGAAAGAAAGAAAGTGCCTCTTCAGTGAAAGAAAGTAAGAGAGGCAGAGGCCTAGCCCATGTAATTAGGCCTAAATGAGTTTTCCACTGACTGGGTGGGTTGAGGCGATGCAGCACTGGGACAAAGATAGACTGGAGGTCAGGGAGTCATCAAGTCAGAAAGACAGAGCATTAATGTAGTCATATAAAGAGAGGGGGCGCTGGTCAAGGTTTTCAGTGGATATGCACTGTAACAGTTCTATCACTGTTGCTGCTTTAGAGCTGTACAATGGAAATGTTTTAAGTGAATAAAACATCCATTTTATCAGCTTTACTATATGTAGTAGAGAAAAGCTTCCAATAATCGTCTTAATTAAAGGCCTTGCACACCTCTTGTAAACACACTTACACTTAATATATATGATAAGACATCCTCTCAGGACTGCATAGACTACCCCTATAGCCATCACTTTTTATTCAGATTGACCTTTATTATGATAAATATGTTGACCTGGCACTGCAGGAAAAGCTCTGATGTAAATAATAAAATGTACTAATTGTAAAAACAGTTACTTTGGATTAAGAAAAAAAAAAAATCAGATCTAAGCGCACAAGCATGACAGGCATAAGCTGTGCTACAGTGGGAGGCATTTCAAAAATACACTGTCTGTCTTTTTACTGAGTTTGTAAAATAAAACTTAAGTGAGGCTCTGCAGGCTGACCCCAAACACTTCAAGTTCTCTTTAGCTAAATTTAACAGACACAGGAACAAAATAAAAACAGAAAAAAGCCTATTACTTAGAAAACCAGCCCGTGTCCATAGTCTCTCTTTCTTTTATTTTCAGCACATTGGTAAAATATTGTGCTTGGTTTATCAAAATACCTTATGATTGCTTCGAACTGGGAAAGATCATTGACCCTCAGGCTTGTTTTCAAAAATACATCTCTTTCAACAAGCCTATGTGTCCTTACTAGTCAGTCATACTGTTAAAGGATCATATTCAATGGCTTCGACCTGGAGGTGTCACTGTTTAAGCCATTACGTTAACCACAACTAGTCCACTTCAGTACCATTCAGCTGGTGCTGATAAAAGCAACCACATGCAATTAAGATCAACCAGCAGGAAGTGTGTTTGTGGTTGAAATGACATCAACATTATCAGTTTGTGACCTGCACTCAGGTTGGGTTCAAAAGGTCACTGGATGACAGCATTGGTTGTTATGGACATGGGGCCACAGAGGAGGTCAGTGTGCCATAGTTGAGGTTCTTTAGTGGTACCTATATGTGTAGATAGGGAATCAAGCTTGGCATCAAAGATGTAAATACTTGTCTCTGAAAAATCTTGATATTTCACTCAGCATTTTTTTTTGTCATAGTTGTCCTTTTCGATCGTGCACACACCAAATTGACTGTAATGTGAGAAGACAGAAAACACACAAACACAGAAAAAATTGGGGCAAAAGTTGCTACTTTACCCCACCTTTTTTCAGTTTTCTTTATTTCCAGAAGATTTTTGAATCTGATATTTTTACATGTAGGTCAAACAAAGTTTTGTGTTTGGAAATAGGTGTGTACTTTAATGTCTAGGCACAGACTGACTGGCAGTTGTAATTTGTAATTCCGCTGAGTGAAAACAGCCAGACCTTATCATATTTATCACCAGTATTTTTATTGTGATACCCTGTCGAGATCATTTTTACGCCCAGACCTACCTGCAAGACTGATGACGTTTCCATTAGCCTCTGCTGTACTCCTTGCGCTAATTAGCAAATTTTGTTAGCATGATGACATTCCAAACAAAAGCAGTGATCATGTTTACAATTTTGTCTGCTTAACATCGGCGTTCTAGTAACTGTATTAAAATTAGACTCCCAGTAAGTTGAGGATACTGATTATAAATCTTGTTGTGAAGACACTGAAGATCAGAGTTGTTAAATTTATTTTTGTGATTCATTGCAAAGCAAGATGTCTCACTTGTTAGTTCCTGGCCATGCTGTTTTTCTTTGATCTATGGTATGTTTGCACATCTTGTTTTATTTGTTAGCATTGAGATACTGATGAACACACACATACACACACAAAAATGTTCACACCTTTCTTATCCTCACACACACCTCCACCCCCTCAATATCCCTCCCCTTCTTCCTCCTACATGTGCTACATGGCGGGGTGTGTGTGGGGTTATAAAAACAGTTAGGCTTAATAATTGATGTTCTGCATTTCAATCAATTTCACCACAGTGTTAGGCTAATTAAGGTTAGCTTCATCCTCCCAGGGGTTGTGTATGTGTGTGCTGTGTGTGTGTTGTGAGTGTGTGAGTGAGACAATGTGTGTGTATTCCTGATCCTGAGGGCTCTACGCTCCATTTTATATCTCAGAATACATGGGAATTCTCTATTTCAGGAACAAGAGATGAGTGATTGTGTGTGTGGTCTCTCTCTCTCTCTCTCCCTCTCTCTAACTCACTTTCTCACTATTCCTTTTTCTCTTCCTCTCTCACCCTCGTTCATTCCCTTCCTCTCTCGCTCTGTTCCTCCTCCCTCTCTCTCCCCAGGCAGGATCCTAAATGCAATTAACACAACCGCTTTACTGCCTGCTAATTATTAACACACACATGTAGGCACACACCCACCTCACACACACATACAGTACACACACTCACACACACACAAAGAGCGGAAATGATTATTTTATGCTGGACTAATTTAAAGTTCATTGACGATTGTTTTAATTAATTAAATAAGAAAAGTACACACTTTAAAAAACGTCAGGCTGCCAGGCGGGCACTGCAGGCATTTGCATATGAAGGTAATAATTAGTGTGTGTGTGTGTGTGTGTGCACACACACATGGTTTTTGTGTGTTTTATGTGTCTGAGTGCATAGTTCACCCAGCAATACAACCTTAAGGTGTGTATCTGTGTGTGTTAATGTCTTTAAACCCTCTCTGCCAGTATTTAATGTTAAGAGGAATAACTAAAGAATCCAATTAAGACAAAGGCACTGCTTTATGTCTAGCAGATTTGTTTCTGTCATTAAATAAATACAGATGGGCCGTGCTTCCCAGAGGAGGCTGGACTTCACCTGCTGTAGATCACTGTAATTTTCTTGAGTCTTATTAAATTTCTCTAATGCCAAATACTAATATTTTTGTGCAAGTTCTAGACAGGGAAGCTGAGTCACAATCCATGCGATCACCTTTACACTAGGTTCTCTAACATTAGTTCTGATTTCCATCAAATAACATGCTTGTGAATTTTGACTGACAGACACTTACGTTCTATGATGATTGCTTTCCTTCTGCATTTATGTGCCTCATAATTTATCAGTTATTGGAGTTTTGTTGTTTCAATATATGTTTAATAAAATCTTATTTCTATTCTGTTTTTCTCTTTCGTTTCTTTTTTTTTATAAAGGCACACTATGTCCTGAGTTTTGTCAGTTTTGTTCAGCATGGACAAGAATCTCACATCAAAAAAATAATGTGTAAGTACAAGTTTAAAATGTAAGTACAAAAAGAAAGGAAAAAAGATGATGACTTAGTGTAATTCTGTTTCCTCAGTTTCAGGGTCTTGGTATTGTGCCTACTGGCTCACTGGCATGACTTACTGAGACACCTAAGATACAAAAACCATCCTTATTGAAATGTGTTTAAACTGTGGTTTTCCTGCTAAGACAAGTTGAAATGTCTCTTAAAAAAGCCAATTATCGAGTCTGGAAACGGATTAATTTGTCATTAGTGAGATCATAACCAAGCGTGATGAGTGGGTTTGTGTGGCGTGTGCTATGCCTGAAAAAGATATTTGTAAGATTGAAACTTTGAAAAAAAAAAGAATTATTGGGAGCTTAATCAAAGCTGACCAACTTTTAGCTACACTGCCTCTCATTAAATAAATAGCTGCAATAGCTGCATAGGCTGATCAGGCTATGTAGGTAAGCTACTCTGCAAATAAAAAGCTACTTTTTACCGGGTTCATGTTGGTTTTAAGCTTAACTTCAGTTATTAAGTGTTAAGGGTGATATTTAGGGTGTATTTTTTTAATTCAAAATAGTCTTTAAGGTTGTGTGCAGATGGAACAAGTATGCATGTTTGTTGTATTAGCATTTGCTCACCGTATAACATCCAAAGTTATTGTGCAGCTTTAAATAAAAGACAATGTTTGCCTCAAATTGTTTTTATACATTTACACTGACACATAATTATACATAAGCATTTATTTACATTTAGTGTTATTCATATACATACTGTGCTGATAACACTGTTTACAAAGATAAAACTGAACCTCTTTACTTCATTTCTCTTCCCTTTTGTGGATCCCTTTTGATGGCACATCATTCTGGACGTTTGTCGTAGCTAAAATGTCAGCAAAGCACACAAAGAACCACTGAAAAAAGAGACGTAAACAGAGGTAAGAAGATAGAGATGCAACATGATTGGATGTGTGCTGTGAAGAACTGATCTAGTGTTGTTCTTTTGTTCGAAGAGTATAGAACCCATGTGTAGCCTCAAGCAGACTAGACACCAGGTGTGTTTGTTTAATGATGTCAAAGGAATAAAAAACAAGGAGAACCACACAAAAAAGACTGACTGTAATCCAACCAAAAGATGAAAGAGAGTGAATGAACAGTGAAAGACCTCAAATGAACAAGTGTGTGTGTGTGGATGTGGTGGACTCAGGTGCTAAAGTACACTCCCATTACACTTAGAAGTTGTCAGACACCAGGCCGGAGACTGAGAGCCACTGTCCTTACACCTCCTGACCTCCTCTCTTCTGCTCATCTTATTTCATGCTTCTTTATTAGTTCCTCTTGTCTTCTCTTCTATTAAAACTCTATTTAGCCCTCGCTTCGTTATGGTCCCTTTGGCCAGCTACTTCATTTATTTGATGTATTCACAATAAGTAATTGGAATACTTTTTTTTATTTTGTAAAACACTGTCACTGTTTTAATATTCCAGTAGATAAGTGGACCGTGACATTTGTTACATGTCAGTAACTACTGTGAAATGTCCTCTGTTTAAATTTATGAAACTGTATGTTATGCTGTGTTATGTGGCCTACTTGGTGGTGGTTGTTATATTAAGTCTTGCATTACTTTTTGGCTTAGCACTATATAAGAAATGAGTCATTTATAGAATAAAATTGGATGCTTCTACAACAACTGCCATATTTTCCATTATATAATTAAGCAAAGACTTATGACTGGCTAAAAATAAGGTAGATATCATTTTTAGGAAGGTCTATATACTGTATATATCGTAGTACATAACAGTCAGTCATCTAAGTTAAACTGATGCCACAGTGAGAACTTCTGCATAGGCAGTATTTTTAGATATACTTTGCTTTAACTTGTGCTTTAATACTATCACACCTGAATATACCACAGTCCCACTCCTTTAGTGTGACTGTGGAAATCATTGTGGAAAATGCAGGAAGTCACTTAAGACAGTCATTCTTTAATTACTACAGTTGAAATTTGCTATTTGTTAATCCATCTTATTCAGGTATTAGTATAAATAAACAAAGAAAAACAATGCTACAGCTCTAGCAATGGTATAAAACTAAAAAACACAATGCAAACATCACTGACTTTTCACTGTCATTATGATGAAGAAAAGCCTTGATAGAATAATACACATTCCATTGAGCGCATTTAGATAATATTCTAACTGATAAAATAATGACATATTGTACCTTATTTAGAACTAAATTACAGGAGTTACTCATAGATACAAGTTTTTTATATTTCCATAGTTTTTCTTAGAAATTTTACTTTTTCTTGCGTAAATTGTTTACTTAATTCAGGAAATGCAAAACACATTTGTCAACACCTGGTTTACTTTTTTCTGTTTACATTTTGAAAAACTATACAAAATTGCATTAGAATACAGAACAATCTAATGTCCTCCCTCTTGTTTTCATTTCTAATGCCTTTTTCTTTGTTGCGTCTCCTTATTCCTGTTTATGTTTTGCTCCTTCATCTGTTTGTCCATACTGCCCTTTATTGAAACTTGTGTAATGCACCTCTTAATTCCTCCTTTTGGTTGTTACTAAATGCAGAGGTGCTGAAGCAGGGCAGCAGGCATGAGTTGTGGGGGTTGGGGGTACAACCTCAGGCCTGAGGGCACATGGCCATGTTGTGAGGTTTTTTGTTTTTCTCAACCTGATCATCTCCTCTTGTGTGAGTGTGTGTGTATATGTCCAAATGAATGCATGAACATGTGACAGTGTCACAAATAAGGGTGTATTTGTGCACATGTTTGTTCGCATTTGTGTGAATGCGTGAACGTGTGTGGCTGTGTATTGTGTGTGTGCGTGTTTAAGTGTGTGTGTGTGTGTGTGTGTGTGTGAATGGAGGCCCCTGGCCAGGCCATACGTTATTGATGCTCCCGCCTGAGGGAACGTCGGGGGAAATGGATGCGTGCATGTGTGTGAGAGTGTGCCTGCGTTGGTTTGTGTGTGTGTGTACAGGGGGTCACGTTGTGTCGTCAAACAGCGGCTGGTGAAAGATGGCCAGCACTGATATGATCAGTCATCTGTTGATCAAGATGTACTGCTGCCGCCTCGTTGCAGTTTTTCTCTTTGAATTTCACCGTTAACTCGCTCTTTTTCACTTCTCTCTCTCTCTCTTTCTCCTTTTTTCACTCTTTGTCTCTTTCTGTCTTTGTCTTCCTCCCTGTGTCTCTCGCAGTTTGTCTTTGAATTTCACACTTCCTTTTATTTTAGGAATAAGGAACATAGGAAAACCCAAAAGAAGTAAGCTAATTGAACACTTTAATAACATGAAAAATACACTTCCCATTTTTGTTCTCTCTCTCTCTGCTCTCTCTCCAAGCCTTGGCTGTTCCTCTTTCTCGCAGTTTGTCCCTCTGACTCCTTCTATTATGTCTGTTTTTCTCTAAGTTTGCTTTTCTGCATGTTTACCATGTGAAAACTATACATATACCTTCAATCTTTTTTTTACCTCTTTTCCTCTCTTTTCTTTTTCCTTTGTTTCTTTTGCACAATGCTTCTTCTCTATCTCTGTGCATGTTTCACAGTCCCTGCCTTTCTATTTTTTTTATCCCTCTGTCACTCACTGTAATACAGCCTGGGTATTGTCTCGTGTGTCTGATGTGACTTTGTGGTTTGACGGTATTGATGTCCACGTGTGTTGTGGGCCTGCATCTCTTTTATACTCTGCATTTCTTTCCCCGTTACGTCGCTCAATATTGTTCTCGTCTGTCGTCTCTCTACTCTTGTGCCTCTGTCTCTTTCAACCCAGTCTCGTTCTTCCTTTCATTAAAGTGTCATATTACATGTGCACACACACAGATAGACACACACACACACACACACACACACACACACACACACACACACAGACAGACAGGAAACTGTAACAAACAATAACACTCATATACTGAGCAACTCGCATGGATGTTCAAATGCACTTACACATGGTCAGACATTGAGACACAGACACAAACTGGACAAGAGACAGACACACACACAATAGTCCACACACTGCGGTAAGTAGGTAATGTGCTTTAGAAACAGTGGTTAACTGTAAAACACCAGTCTAAAGTGCTCTGCTCTGCGGTGAATAGCTAATGGGCTTCAGAGAGGTTTTTTAAATTTTTTTTTTAACCTGAAGG
This sequence comes from Acanthurus leucopareius, assembly GCA_029814765.1. Taxonomy (NCBI): domain Eukaryota; kingdom Metazoa; phylum Chordata; class Actinopteri; order Acanthuriformes; family Acanthuridae; genus Acanthurus; species Acanthurus leucopareius. Next base: position 4,416,316 of record JAQMCX010000025.1, read on the forward strand.
CGCTGTTGTTTTCTGTGGTTAAAAGATAATGGGGTTTTACTGTGTGGTTAGGACCCGTGTGTTTGTGTGTGTATGTGTGTGTATTTCTGTTTTTTTGTTTTTTTTTTAAGAAAATAACACAGCCTCTCAGCTTATTATGTAATGCCTGCAATTAATACAATGGTGACTAGTAAATAAGCCTCCAGTCTTGTCTTTAAAAGTTTGGCATTTGTTAATATGAGGTCATAATTTAAAGTTTGCACAGTTTGCTCTGCGCTCATTTATTCATTCTTTTCTATGTAAGTAACATTTAATAGTTTACTCAGTAGTCAGATTTTTTGATACATAATTTTCATCACCATCATCATTAAAAGGTGTAGAGATGATAAACTGCTACTTTTGCATCTGTAAGAACTGCAGCTTTAATCGTTGACCTGTTAACGGACAGTAGTATGCATTCTACTGTTGTAATTCCATTGTGTTATTTTTGAAAATAACACAAACTACATGGAGAATTATTTAAGGTAAAGCTTCGGACTGATCAGGACAATATCATAATTAGAAACACTTGTAAAGTGTGAAGTGTTCCACACACTAGTCTTTAACCAACAAGAAAGCCCGTTCTTCTTATTGATGCATGCACCACTCAGCAACTCACAAAGTAGTGGCAAAGTTGTTTTTTGGTAATCCAGTATTCTTGTCAGTGGTTTGATATTTAAACGGTCTTGGCAAACATGCTGTCAGCAGAAGAAACCTGATGGTAAATGTCAGGGAAAATTCAAAGTGTTTGAAAGTGATGTTTTTTTTTAAGGGAGTTTGGTCCTTTGGCTCATTCTGTTGCTTCACTTGTGTTAGCTGTTTTAAATAACAGTGAAGTCGGTGTGTTTTAGATGTTCCTGTCCCAAAATGGCAAGTGTCTTGTGTCCTTTATACTGATACTGTTAGCACTCCTTGATGGATCCTTACTCATTTGCTTTTCTTAACTGAATTTGTGCCTCAAGGAACTAATCTTAAGTGATAAAACTGAATTTAAAATTATTATTAGAAAACATTTTTTTTTTACTCTATTATCACCATTATTTCGCATTCACTTTTAAATTTTCTTCGAAGATAAATCCTGACATTTAATTTAGTGCCCATGCTCATTTACAATTTTACATTACTGATAACAGAAGTACCACAAAGTTATTAACTTTAGAGTTTAAGCAAAATCACTCAAAGGGTTGAATGGCACATGTATGTAATATGAGCTGTATAAACACCCCTCATCGTAGATTAGTGCACAGGGTGAATGCTCAGTTTTGCATATTTACATCTTACATTACAGTGCATGTGTGCCATGTGCACGTGTGCTTCTTGCAGAGTATATATTGACTCATTTATGCATCACTTCTTAAATCACTGACAGTTGTGATGGTGTTGTTTTCTGCGGAAAGCAGATAATGTTTTTACAATGTGTGGTTAGAGTCGAGACCAGCACAGTTCACCCTGCACCGACCTCAACTAATACATAATGGAACAGCTCTGACCACACTGATGTATTAGTGGACTAAATGACTGTATTAATGGTGCTTAATGCAGAGAGGGAGGGAGGGAGAGAGACACTAAAAGGCCTGAAAAGTGCTTTAAATTAAGGTGTGGAACAGTGATTGGCTGTAATAAGGGCAAGTGTGTTTGTACGTCTAAGTAAGTTTTTAAATTTCCATCCTTGTGAAGGCAAATTGTCTTGAAAGATCAGGGAATCCTTCACAATGAGTCCACTTCTCACAGAGTCCCTAGTCTTCTTTAAAGGAAAGCACTTTATTCTGCATCTCTCAGAAGTGAAATGCCTGATTTGGCATCACTGTTTTTTGTATCAAAGACATAATCATAATATTTTCAATACTTGTGGACTATTCTACCTGTAATATACCTTTTCACATTTTAAAATCTTGATATGTTGTCAGAGTTACATAAAAAACAACAGTGAAAGTTAACCTTTACACTTAATAAGTGGTCAAAAGTTATAACTTAAGTGGGATTGATGTTTCTTTTTTTCTTTGTAAGTGATAACAATGCTGTTGTTGAATATTCCAGCATCCGGTTTAATGCTGAAAGCTGATGGGAAGCTATCAGAGCACTTAGAGCCAGCCCAGCTACACTACAAAAAAATCTAATACAGTACTCTAGGTCCTTTTTTTGATCCTGTGTTTGTATGAAGAGCTTAGAGCAACATGCGTGTTTCCTGTGAGTTTGAATTTCTACCAGAGTAAACAGTAAAACCTACTGTGGAAAAACCATTTATACTTACTTACTGTACTAAATGCCTTCCTTGTAATGTACTAATTCAGTTCTTTTGCAACTCATTATATTCATTTACATGCTGCAGTGGTGCATTAATCTTTCCTTAGGTCCCTGTTGCATGGGGGGCAGGTTAAAGTTTCTATGGACATGTGTCGCCAGTGTCGAGTAGCATTATTTTAAACAAGCTTTCCCCCCATTTCACCCCTCCGTCCCCCCCACCCCACCCCATCCTTTCCAAAATCCCAATTTTCTAACTTTTACCAATTTTTCATTCACTTCTTTCTTCAGCCCTTCCATAGTTCTTCACTATTAAGCCCCAGTTGTAAGCAACTGTCAGATCTGGCCCTCTTAAATAGCCTTCATAGACACACACTCACACACAAACACACACAAGCATATCTCATCAATGTTTCAGAAGGAGGGCTAAATATCAGCTAACTATACCCCATACCTAGTCCTCACTTATTTACATCCGGCTGCCCCCGCACCACTGAAACCTCAACAGCAACATCAATGATTCATCAGTCAATGTTTTAGCAAAATGCATGCTTCTCCTGTCGATATGGAGGAGGAGAGGAGGAGGGAAATGATGGGAGGGAGGAAAGAAGGTGATGAGATATGACAAGGAAGAAGAGAGGAGAAGGAAGAGAGGAAGGAAAAAAGAACATGAGATGGAAGTTGTAAAGATGAGAAAAGTAAAGATATGGATGTAGATAATAGGGAGATCTGAAAAAATGCTGAAAACAGGAAGACATGACGAGAGATGGGTAAAAGAGAGAGACAAATGGGGGCTGAGGAAAAAAGGGAGGGTGAGAGAAATGGGAAAAAGGATGGAAAATGGGAAAAAAAGGAGTGAGACAAAAGCTCGGAAAGAAAGGAAAGAGAAGAGTGAGGTCAGGATTAAGAGAAAAGAAGATCAGAACAGAAAGGAGAAGAAAGGTGGGGAAATGGAGAGAAGCAAAAAAAGACAAGGAGAGGAAATATCTGAGAGAAGAGAATAAGGGAGAGAAGAGAAAAAAGAGAGGGGCCACTAAGGATCAAGGCAGAGGGATGAGAGAAAGTAGGATGAGAGAAAGCATGACAGGGTGAAAGGCACAAAAAAGGAGTGGAGAAAAGATAGAGAGGGTAAGAGTAGAGCAAAACTTAGGAAAGGGAGAGACAAGTAGCTCAGTCTGAAAAAAGAGAATGGTGGTTATAGGAGAAACGCACAAAGAGAATTAAAAAATAGATGGAAAGGAACGGTGGGGGGAATGACAGCAATGAGAAAGAGAGGAAAAGACTCATATTCTTCTTTTCTCCTCTTCTTTTCCTTTGCTTTTTTGCACTTTCTTTTCAGTGTCTAACATTTGATCCCTCTTTTACGGATGAAACATAGTCTTTTTTCTCTTACTTTAGTCAGAAATCAATGACATTCTGCAGACACACGCAGACATGTGAGTCCGATATGTCTTTTACTCTTTAGATTTCAGTAGAACATGACCCCACTTTCCTCCAGGGCCTTTGGAAGAGTTCACAGGCATTTACACATTGATTTTAAAAATGTACCTGCGTTTTGAGATTGTGGTATGTGTGGTTTTCTGGTGTACAATTACATAAGACACAAGACAGGAAGAATCTGAGGCCAGATTGGCAGGAATGACTTTGCCAGTACAGTCTACAGTGTGTTGGGGAACACAGCGACCACTTATCTTTGATTATGTTGAAGCAACTTCATCTTTTTAGTTCTTAATATTCATAAACAAGTTTAATTAGTCAAACATTTCTTGTCTGATTTAATTGTTGTACCAGTATAACAAGAGAGTAACAAACTTTTTTTTGAGTATAATTATAGTGCAAGAGTATTTTGTCTTTGTAGATGATCTCATCTTGTTATATTACTGATGACATACATTAAAAAAATGTTATCATAAATGTAAGATTTAACAACCTTGATTCCAAAAAAAACTAAGTTTTTTGTAAAAATGAATAAAACACAATGTGGCCTTTTGTTTTTTAATTTTTGACATGTTCAAGAATAATGCAAAGACTATATTTTGTATGTTTTATCTCAGCAGTTTCACTGAGTTTGTATTCAGAATTTGATGCCAGAAATTTTCAAGTTGAGATGAGAGTGAGAGAATACTAGGAACGTTGTTGAATGCTTGATAATCACCAGCTTGGAACTTTGCACAACAGGTGGTAGTGTTATGACTGAGTATGAAAGGCCCATTGACATGCTGAGCATTCACAGTTATGAGGCAAAGCTCACCACTGTGTTAAACACATCATTACCTTAACTTGACGTAACAGCTTAATTAATAGGATTACAAGATCACAGTAGATCATGGGACTCAAGAACCCGTCTTGCCAGGCTTCCAGTTATGCACTTGTGACCAAACTAGTTGTTCAGAAAAACGGTCTGATTTTTATCTAATTTCCTGATGAGCATGTATTAAAAGCACCTGCCCTTTATCCAAATAGTTCTCATCAACAGCTTCCCAAATGGTTCCCTGTAACAAACCAAAGTGTTTGTGGTTAGAATTTTACTACTTAAGAACACTCTGTAAAATCTTTGTTGAAAAACAGGTTTTCAAATGATTGCATTCTGTTTTTGTTTATGTTTTACCCTAAAAAGCCCACAACTTTTTTTGGATGAGGTTTGTACTGTGATTAATGGAAGGTATCCCTTTAAAGATCCAAAATAAAGTTTTTGCTTTATGTATGTTATGGATTTTATCTGATATAAAATATTGATTTTGATGCTCAAACAATTAATAATTGTACTTTTATGTGATTTTTGCATTCATTATCTGTATTGTGGTCTAGTTACATTTTTCAAAAAATATATTTAATCACATTACCTGGCCCTTTTTAATACTTATCAGATTAAGTTTTTTATTTATTTATTTATTTATTTATTTTTTGAGAAATTACTTGTCTTTTTTTTTTTTTGTATCCATACACAACATAAAAATATGAATCATATGAAAACATTCTGTATGTATGATTGTCTGGCCGGCAAGTGAATATCAGGATCGTCAGTTGTAAGAAAAAAAAAGCACCTACAAAAAGGATAGACAGACCAACACAGGGGCAAAGAGAGACCCTCAGAAACGGAGGAAAGTGGATGGATAGTTGGCCTTGACTTTGAGGAGGAGTTGTTTCAGGGTAACAAGGACGAGACACTGCTGCTGTGTTTCTTTCTGTCCCTCTCAGTTCTCTGTCTCTCTTTCTGTCATTTGGCGCCCAGGGTGAAATTATGATAATAAGAGAAAGGAAAAGCTATTACTGTGGCTGCTCTCTCATTATGTAAATGATATTAAACAGGCCCTCTGTGTGTGCTATGTGTGTGTATGTGTGTGTGTGTGTGTTTCTGATGTGTACGTAAGCCAGAGCATTTGAGCAGCCAGGTGCACATGCATGCCCACAAGTTTGTGCACAATGTCATGTATGAACCTTTCTGTGCATGTGTTTGCTTGGCTGTTTGTGTGTGTTAAAATATCTATCTCCAAGTGTGTGTGTGTGTGTATGTATGCATGCGTGTCCTGGGGCTATGGGTGCTAATCTCCACGCAGTGATTACAAGGTGTCAAACTCCCCCACATTGATTATGACATGTTAATTACACACTTGCCTCCACCTGCTCTGATGGCACAACACACACATTAAAAGGTGCAGTGTAACTTTTGTTTTTAGTTTATATGTGGATGCACATTTGTATGAAATCAGTAAGCATTAAACTACACACGCCAGAGTGAGTAAGTATTGGATGTCTGAGCTTGTGTGTGGGTGTGTGTGTGTGTGTGTGTGCTCCCACATTTAGCTGTTAAAAAGCTTCTGATAACTAGCAGTTACTGAGATGACTCAGTTATTGTATTAATTGTTTTGGATAGTGATATCAAAGGGAACTGCGTATTATAACATATTGCTGTTAGAATTTTTTATTTGGATAATCATGATGTTGGTAGTAATGATAGTATTTGATATCAAATAAGCAACCAAATTTATGTGCAACTGGTCCTGTGCTGTACAGTGATGTGCTTGTAGGAGGTGAAATCAATTACTTTTGTGATAAATGATCACAAGTTAAATTGCCTTAGCTTATTTTTAGCACCAGATTAACTCACATTTTTTGTGACCACTGGTAACTGGGCACTTTTTTACAAAGGATCTTAAATGTAGGTCTGTGGCTGCTTACCTGAGAAAAACTTAATTTTAGGGAACAGAAAGAAGTCACAGCAAGCCAAATCTGGTGTGTAGGGTAGGTAGAGAGTGATGATGTGTTGCTGTGGGCATTAAACTTGCATGTTTCCAAAAGTGCTCTGAGTGGGTGCATTGCTCCGTTGCCATTGTGACACAAGTCAGTTTGGTTCTGAATGTTCTCCATCAGAGTCCATAAAAAGCACAGCAGTACTCTGTGTTAACAGTCACACCCTAGAGATAAAAATTCACAACCCCAATGAATATCAAAGAAACAAAGTTGTGTGGCTGTAGTGGTGCCATTAAAAAAAAAAAGAAAAAGAAAAAAAAGGACACCCCCCCAACAAATCCAACTTTACAAACTATGTACTAATTTGCTTTTTGAAACCCTAAGAGAGTCTATTCCCAAAAACACAGCTCCCAGGATCACAGCTCCAAAAAAGCTGTAAGTGACTTACAGTAAGTATCAGTATATTTGGTATATGATATAAATTTTTTAATTTTCTTAAGTAAACGAAATAAAAAATTCCTGTCCATTTGTTACTTAGAAAAAAAATCTATTTGACAATACAGTGACTTAAAAAACACAGGTGTAAACTGCTCTTAAAATTAATTATTTTGTATTTGACAACCACTATCACATCATTGAGCCAGTAATAAAATGCAGAATTGTGATGATGATCAATAGCCATTGTTTCACCTAATTTCACATACAGTAAATTGCCTAAAAGAATATCACACGGGGAGCTGTTCTGAGAAACTAATTACAATATACTTTATGTGATTATGAAATTTTCTGACAAATATTGACAATCTACTGAACCTCTTTACACTCTCCTTCTGTCCTCTTTCTTTCTGTCTTTTTTATATTCACACTTGATTGCATGTGCACTTTAATACGTGTCTGCTTTTATGTGTATGTGTGTGAGTTTGTGTGTGTGTGTGTGTGTTCTTTGTGGTCTGTCCTACTCTACTCTATTGCTTGTTTATATGCTTCATACCACAGGTCCTCTGGGGTTTATAAATATTGATCTTTACAAAGGATGGATAGATGCTTGATAGCCTGTCCAGGCCCTGGGAATACACACAAACAAACAGACACACACAGACACAAGCACACACATGCACACGCACGCACGCATACACACCCCTAACTCTCTCTCCAAGTTGCCTCAGTCCATTACAATCTCTCTCTAACCAGTAACTTTGATAAAGAAAACAAAAGGCTAAATCTATAATTGAAAATACATGAAATCTTCATTTAAGTCTGTTGAACATCCATGTACCACCTTATGCTAGTGTTCCTAGGCTATCTTGACTCTTAAAACACACTAAAATAAAGCATTTTAAACATTATAAGCTTTACTGAAGTTCTTATTTAGAGCTCTAAGTCATGGAGCTCGTGGATAATTTTATAAGGAGTTTTTCCTCATAAACTAAACTTAACTCCAAAATAATATAGTAACACAAATAGTAAGAGCTATCAGCCCAGCTTGGACTCGGGTCTTCTTCTTAATGAAAAATAAGAGACTGCCGTACCCATAACGGTGGTCAGACCTGTCTTGATCACAGCATTTGACATTAAGTTGTTGCTCTTGACTGGCAGACTGTGTTCTGAGCTGTTGGAGTTCAGTACTGTGGCAGAAAAAGATGCACTCTGTATTTAAAAAAGTGATGCTTTGTGCTCAAACAAGTTAAAGTTGGCAGAACATGTTACCTGAATGCCAAACTTATAATTCGAAGATGTCGATCACATAATCATCACTATCTCTGTGCTGCTGTTTATGTTCTACTAGATGCAAACTAAAAAAATGTACCAAAAAAATTCCTATTTAGGTCTACATGAATATATGTACATAAATAGCTCTATATCTTGCTCCTTTATTTTTTTCGCAATATTCTTTTGTATTTCAAAGTATGAAGGACTACATACTTTCATTTTGTTGTGCAAACCCTATGTTGCACAAGAGAGAATATATTGCCTTGAACCTTGTAAGTGTTTCCATTTGACAAGAGAGATCCACTAGACTGAAGAGGGTTACATAAATTAATTTCTTGGATTAAAAGATTGCTAATCAAGTTTTTAAGCTACATGCTACTTTTACAGACCATTTCTGTCTGTGTCACTCGGCAGGATGCGTTCAATGTTATAAAAACAACTTTTTATTTACATTTATGTAATTATCTGTTTATCTGTTATTTATTTATTTATCTTTTGCTTTTTTCTATAATTTTACTTGCCATTTTTGAACGACAAAGAGGTTCAAAGCACACAACAGAGACCTCTGTAGATGTAATTTTATATTCTTCATCATTTTCGAGATGCACGTGGGTGGTGCTGAACATGTTCAAAGCCTCGGAGAGAGTGACAGGATGGCCCCTCAGAGCACACAATAGATTAAGATGATTGGATTGAGGCTTGGCTAAAAGTGCAGCAAGACCACTTGAAGAGGCGAAGCGAATAATGAGACAGCAAGATCAGACGCTGTTTTACCACGATCCCATCTGCACTACCAGATACTTATGAACACTCCATAAACCATCTTTCTTACACACTTTTTTGAAAGGTCTCCTGTGTGAGGGAGAGAATGAAAATGAGGGAAAGAAAGAGGGAACAATAAGATGGAAAGATAAGACAAGTTGTGTCTCCCGGTACACTGCTGACACTACTATACACTTGTAAACACTCCACAGTTTCCACATCTGTCCTCACACATGTTACATTATCCTCTGTGTCCATTTGACTTGAGTCTTCACTGCTACTGTGATCTGCTGCAGGGTTTTATATTTTAAGAATTTAAAGTTTATTTTATTCTGGAAGAAAGTAACATGTTTGGCATGTTTGATATACTGAAGATTACTGAGCCCTGTAGTGAAGCCCTGATGTACACTTACATTTTTGAGTGGGTGCATGATGACAGTGTAGCAATATGTTAAAGAAAATATGATCATGATATTTTTTTTCCATATTGATGGATGTCAGTATTAATCATGATGTATGCTATTTTACAATATTGTCAGTTTAAAGAGTATCTTGATCCTGAGGAGCATTTTAAATTTTAAATAACATCTTAATGTAAATATTTAACTTTACATACAAATTTTATCTACTTTAAGAAAACAAAAGGAGTCAGTTTATCTTGTAATCATTGAAGTAATGGTGTGGTCACTTGGATGGTGCCTTTGTTAGTTGATGTGAAAGATTTGTGTGTTTCCCTTGTAATGAGCAAAGGTAAAGGCCTCATCTGAGTCTGCATATGTCTGTGTGCAGTTTGCTGCACTATCCATTTGTTCTCTTTTCTGGCTTTAGTCTCTAACACTATGTCTTACCGCCACAACTTACAGTCATATTTTGGACAATAGTGTGATTCCCATTGTGTGGCAAGTTTTTTTCACACATGGCACTCCCTCCAACACAAAACTTGGTCCATTGAGAAATGATTTTTATGGTTTGGTGTTGGTTTACTGACAGGCACCTTTAGGGTATACTGAAACACCAACAGTGATCCAGGCCTTATCACCCAACATCAGTGCAAACCATACCAATGTGTGGAAGCCAACTCCTGCAGCCACGTTTCAAAATCTTGTGAAAATCTTCCAAAACAAGAGTCAATTCAGTGCTAGAAAGCATTTATGTTTTGATAGTTTGTTCAGCTTTTACATATGAGTGGAATATGTGGTCGTCCACATGTGTTTGCCCATGTGGTGTATGTCTTTCTGATTGCATGTATGTAAGGCAGAGGGAAAGAGAGGAAAAGTAATGTATGTCTGTGTATGTGTGTGTGAGAGAGAGTTTATGTGTGTGTATGAGTGTGCCCCAGCTCATCTCTAAAGGTGTACGTTACTGTCTAATTCCCGGTGACAGATAACTGGTCCAAGCAGCACTGTGTCAGCTCTGTTTAGCCAGGACAGGCATCCTGGAAATTAGACTTAACTCATAAGCACAGACTCCAATTGTCCTCCTACACACACACACATGCTCACAAACACACAAAGACACACACACCAGCACATCTTTGTGGAGAAAATTCAGAATGGATATGAATTGACGTTAATATGCAAAAAAAAAGTGGACACGCACATACAAATGCAGCACATGTAGATATTATTTCATAGGAATGCATGAATATTAAGCTCACACACACGCTCGTAAACATTACTAGATAAAGACAAGCGCACACACACTGTTCCAGAAAACAACTTATTCAGTACCTGTCACCTCTGCTTAATAAATAAGAATCTGGTTTTGTCTCTGAGTGTGTATGTGTATGTGTATGTGTGCGCTTGTGTGTGTGTGTGTGTGTGTGAGAGAGAAATAGAGATGGGGATGAGCGGAGGATCGTAGCTGTCTAGATTAACCATCTAGTCGGTGTGGTCAGGCCCTTTAATGAAAACCAATAGAGATCCACTCTGCTTTAATGAACAACACACACACCTCACGGTCTCAATTTACACCTGCAATAAAGCCCTGTCACTCACCCTGCTTCTCTGTGTGTGTATGTATGTGTGGGACAGAGCGAAAAGCAGAGTAAGCATGGAGTCTTCTCTCTTTCTTTCTATCTTTCTCCTTCTTTTTTTACCTCTCGTTCTTTCTGTCTCTCTCTATTTTTTATTTCCTCTCCTTTCTGTCAGACTAAGTAAGTATTCATGTGTGTGTTGTGTGTGTTTGTATATGAACCTTGCAGAGTCAATCTGGTAGGTGACACCTCTGATCTGGCTTTTTTAATCAGTAAGCAACCCTGGCAATCAGAGGCCACCAGAATTAATTATCATGTGCGTGTGTGTGTGTTTATTTGTCATTGAGTTAGAGAGGTCACACACACACTTGCACAGACACTTAAGATCTTGACCGTACCACATGAACTGTAAACAGGGGGACAGCTACTTTGCTCTCTGTCTCTTCTTTGCCTCTTTAAAATGCACTGCCAGCCTTAAATTTTTTTGTCAGCAAACTGGATCATTAAACACAGATTTTAACCTGCCAGTACCATAATCCTAAATCCATGTAAAGTGTGATTAAGTTTATGTATGAAAAGAGCAGGTCATTGTCTGAGGAAATCACAATGAGCGAGGTAGCATGTTAATGTTATATATTGTAGCTGGACTCAGACACAAAACATTGTAGCTCTCTTTCTTTTGAGGGATCAAAGTGCAGTTGTGTGCAGTTGTATCCTGTTTGCCTGTGTATTAGTTTGAACTCTTTGGTTGATAATGTTCACGTAAACTAAACAGAATGTTTGCTTTGTGTGGGTCCATGTCTGGCCATGAAATGCCACAGTTATAAGCCAGTTATAAGTTAGAATGGACACGGCCTTGTCCATGGAGAAAACTTGTCCATTTTAAAACTGATTCCCAATGTTGACCCATCATTAATTGTGAGCCACTGTAAAATTCAATTTTATTTATTACCTTTTATTGCAATTACAGTTGTACTTGATCATGTTCCTTCACTCATCTAGAAAGTAAATTTCATAAACACAATTTAGTTGTGTGCCTACGTGCTTATATATATGCTACACTGATAAGTTAATCAGCTATAAACAAGAGACCCAATATTTATGCCTCTGTTTCATTTATTTCAAGTTTTTAATGTTACCGAACATGACAGACATTATTACTAGTACTTGGCACTCCATGCACAACTCTATGACTGAGTCACTGAAATAAAATTATCAGTTTAGCATACTGCATCCAGCTGTCATTTTGTCATAGTATGACATAAAACATAAAGCCTCTTTACCAAGAAAACAATTACTCAAACATTCATCCTAAACCACTAATCTTGTAGGAGTTAAAGTCAGATTTAAACTCTGAGCCCTGGTTATAATGCAAGAGATCAAATTCTGACATGATGTTAATAATAATACCATATTTCCATGCTAATATGTCTCTGGACTTTGCTTGTACACACTCTGATTCTTCTGTTAGTGTGTGTCTGTGTTTGTCTCTGTTAGAATAATGCACACAGTTCTGTGATTGAATGAGTTGACTGTGTTTGCCGTCACTGAGTCAAAATAAGGCTTGAGAGGCAAAAGCCTCTTTGAACTGGATCTCAACAGATGTTGCTTATTAGATGATCAAAATTGATGCAAAACAGCAGCGCACTGATGTATTTTACAGTCGTACACGACAAATCTGCCTAAAGGATTTCAATGCAGTTTAACTTTTTTGTGTGTGGGTTCACTTAACTCAAATTTGTTTGGTAAAAATAGAGGGGATATTTAAATTTAGTGAAAGTAATGTATAGAGGAATTTAGAGAGTTGTTTAAAGGAAGACAATATTATGATTTATGACACAAAAGAAGGAGCAATAAGGAATTCTATTTAGTCAGATCAATTTGGTGAAGTTTAAAAAAAGAAAAACAAACAAACAAACACACATAGACAAATAGGTACAAATATGAGCCAAGAGACTACATGTGGTATGCTTCATTTTCATTCACTCCATGTACAACTGCTTTGTTTTAAGTAATATCAGCATTACTAACACACTGAAGAGTGTGGGATCTGTTGAAAAACCCATTGGTGTATTTAATACAGTCTCTGTTTTACCAAAACAAATAAATAAATAAAATAAAATACTGTGGATATAAGAAGGTATTCAGATAAACAGGTAGTGAGAGATGAGTTACCTTCGTCGGTGAGCTGGGGTAAAGTAACAGCAACAGGTCAGAGTTTGTTACCTGAACAGGTATTTGACCTGTCTGACCTGACAGTGCTATGATGAGACTGGCAATGTGATCTCAGCCTGAGCGGAGCTCAACGTTGTGACTGACTAATTTAGCAGCCAGACTCACAAGAGGAGACGGGTTGCTTCCTCTGTGTGTGTGCACCTTCCTCTGTGTGTGTGTGTGTGTGTGTGTGTGTGTGTGGATGCATCTACAGGGAGTTGCAAGGTTAGAAAGGCACATGGCACTTTTTTTTGCCTCCTCCACTCTTTTTGTTGTGTGCTAATAGCTGAGGGATGAAAACACATTGGTGAGTGCTTTCCAGTGAGAAAGATTAACAGGAAATCATTTTAAATACAGATACAGGAGAGACTTTGAGTGGCATTAATGAGTTTGAAATTTGACTACAACACCACCTCTGCCTCAGTATCACTTTTACATAAACAAACACACTCACACACACACACATGCACACCTTTGCTTTTACTTAACTACATTACTAATGGAGTTTTTGAATTCTGCTCCTATGTAGTTTTACTGTAATAACTAATGTGCAAATACTACTAATCACTGTACTTGATGTAATTGCAACTTTAGGATAACCTTAGGGAACACACCTGCAAATGTTTCACAACAATTAGTATTAAGTGTTTCAATATGCTTTAATCAAAAACATATTGTTTCTCTTGATGAAACTAATCTGGATGTCATTTATGTTCAGGTTATAAAAACAGCAAAATATGCACGCACACTCACGTGTGACTTTCATTTGCTTTTCAGGTACACGTCCAGACAGGTGAAACACACACCAGAAAACACATCACCTGAGCCACCTCAGGTACACACTATTACCTTCCACTCTGTTACCTTACCTACACACAGTGTAAGCTTTCTTAGTAATTACCTCAGCTCACACAGACACAGAGACAGCTCACAAGATTATTACCTGTGCAGTGATGCACAGTAGCATCACAGGCGAGAACTCATCTGTGGATTCAGGCCTTTAACTTGTAAAACTTTTTCAAAAGGAGAGCAGAATGACATAGAGGAAAGAACGGTAAATTTACATACATTAAAGTCCTTTAGTAGTTTGCTCAAGATACCATTTAGTTTCTCTGATAATCACTCACAACTCTAACAAGCCTGTGTGTCCCATGCTGTGACAGTCGCCTGCAGAGTACAAACAACAGACAAAATTTCAAAATGTCAAGGTGTCCCCTTTTTAACCACTCTGGCACATTTATTGTGACATACCCACTAGGAAATGCAACTAATGCCGTCAAGGTCTAATTATGAGGCAGCTCTGACTGCGCTCCGGGCGTCATCCATCATACTCTGTGCTGATACTGTCTCCGTCCATATAAACGCTTGTAATCATGCTCTGTCTCATGTGCCATTTGTCATCCTCTATGGCTGACTGGGTTTTTACTAATCACTACTATTACACCCATATCAGTACACCTAAGCTTCCCCTAATGGAGTCTTCCTGGATAGGCTCATTGGTTTTATTTTTTTTACCGGCATTCTCCCCCAAAATATGAGTTTTCTGAAAAGGAGCATATTGGTTGTCATTGATTAACACTCACATTTAATGATATTAGCAACCACTGAGTTGCTAAGTTGCTTATGTAAAGGAAACTGAGTTTCTTTGCAATGTTATGTGCTCTATAGACGAAGTTGCTTTGCCTTACCTTGCCTCATCTGTGCAACGGTTTAAAAGCTGAAGATGAGCAGACAAAAAGCCTCTTTTAGGTCTGAGGATAAAAAAAATGTTTTCAGCTTTTTTTATTTACTTAAAATTACTTTAGCTGGTTGCTTTTTTGATTGGAAGAAACACAACCAACACTGTTTGATGGAAATGCACATAAATAGTGAAAAAAATCATCAAGTTTTCTGTTAATTTTTTTACATTACAATAAATGCTCACCTGTCCCACACAGCACCACATTAACACAGACTGCTAATTCAATAAACAAAATATAAAGCTGTTCTGAGGATGATGAAGGATGGGAATATAGTCAAAGTGGCCTGCTAGCCTCAGGGGTGGCCCCTTTTTCTCTTGTCTCGTGTTTAACCCTCGATTTCTCAACCTGCCTCCTCTGCCTCCTCCCATCTAACCCCTTATTTCCTTTCATGGTTCCCAGATGCCTCGGGCTGGTCCCTTGGTCTGATAGCTCCCAGCAGGAGGGGGAATTCAGGATGCAGGAGTACTGGGAACACAGAGAATGCTAAATAATAAGATGCTAAAGTCACAGGACTGCTTTGGATAATAAAGTATACATTCAAATGTTTTAATTACAAAACCAGTCAATTACTTGTAAATAGAGTTTTGTTTTGTTTTTTACCCTCAGCCATTAAAAAAACACAAAAAACCAAGGCCTTTGCATCAGTTATATTTATGTTGAATTAAATAGAAAAATATACAAAACACTAGACATACAAAATCAAAATCAGACAGATCTTTTTCAGATCTTGGTATTCAGATCCTTCGTTGAAATGTAATAATAGTAATAAAAAAAACGACATAAAAAATAAGAACAATGTAAAACTGATAGACTAATATTAAAAATGAATACCCTTTCAACGGTGGATGCGATTGCAAGTTAGCAGCACTTAAGTAGCATAGGTGCAAAAATTGCCCGTGTGTAGGCTACTTTAGAACGATGCTTCACTGTATCATTTGTTCTTTATGTTGGTGGTCTTAACGCTGAGGCCCCACACTCATTGTAAATCACTCAGCTTTCACTGGTCGTGAACATCAGCTGCTGTAACTGCTCAAAATATAAAATGAACACTTTGTGTGTTTATCACATCCCTTCAACCCTGAGCCTCGACTGCACTGCATCGTAAAGTAATAAAGCAGCACACAGTTTTCACAGAGAGCTAGTAATTATGGGAGCGCTGTGATGAGAAGGTTTTCTCTAGATAGACTAGATTGGCCATTCATTACCAGTCCCACACACACACACACGCACACACACACACACACACACACACACACACACACACACAAACATACACCAGCTGCAGAGAGACAATGGAGTGCAGGCTGATTCAATCTGGGCTTGTACTTACAGACAACAATGAGATAATCAAGTAGAGCATTACACCGCACAGTGCAGTGCTAGGTGTGTGTGTGTGTGTGTGTGTGTGTGTGTGAGTGTGTGTGTGTGTGTGTGTGTGTGTGTGTGTGTGTGTGTGTGTG
>JAQMCX010000025.1:4435562-4470201 GCA_029814765.1 Acanthurus leucopareius
TGTGTGTGTGTTTGTGTGTGTGTGTGTGTGTGTGTGTGTGTGTGTGTGTGTGTGTGTGTGTGTGTGTGTGTGTGCAGGATGTGAGTATGTGAACTTTGGTGTGTATGGATATGTTACAATATATGCTGGTGGGTGTGTGGGTGGGTGTGTGTGCTTTAATTGTCAGATGTTGCCTCTTACACAGCAGCCAGAGGGAAGCAAGGGAACCAAGTATTGATTGGTTCAGTTATGATTGTCAGCTGTCTCCTTTCACAATTATTCTCTTATTGTTCTTCATTTTTCATCTTGGATTTCTGTTTTGTTTTGTTTTTTTGTCATTAAGGTTTTTATTTTCATTTTTTACATCTCCAGTGACTTAAACAGCAAAGTTTTGTTATTCTTTAAATGTGCTCAGTATTCACGGCAACAGAACAATTGTCCACCTGTGAGACATATTTCTGATGGCTCTCCAAAGACGGCTGAGACAGAGGCTAAACTTTTGTAGATGTAAATTTGATGAATTGTAATTTATTCCTAATCATGTATTCTGAGCATCGGCTTATTTGTTTTTGTCCACAGTTTAGGTTAGATGTGATTTTCAGTAGCGATTTATTTAATGTTTGTGTCATTACTTTGCCCCAGTTGTGTTTTTACCTTGATAAATTGTCCTTGTTGTTGCACGGTAACGCAAGGTTTCATATTCACTGTTTGATTTAAAAAAATCAGCTATTTAATATATTACACATGGGATATTACGCAATAATTACTGGGCAATAGCACTCTGGTGGTTGCATGTTATTGTGTGTACCTGTGCTTGTGTATGTGTGTTGGCATGCATGTTAACACCTCTATAATCATGTCTGTAGTATGTATGCAGGTGTAGTGAAATTAGGTGTTATTGTGCACCTCTAACTGGAATGTCCCTGCGGTGCCTCTTCTCACTGCTGGGGATCAAACAGCACACTACACACACACAAAACACGCATGAATGCACAGACACAAACACACTCGTGAGTCCCTGTGGTGATTATCAGATCCCCTCAGATCCTCTCCAAGCCTCAGACTGAAGCCGAATTCACTTTGCTTTTTATTTACTGGCCATGAAAGGCCCGAAGACAGGCACATAAAAGGGACCTTACACACAAAATCTAAATGTTTACACATATCAAGACTTCCAATGTTCAAAAATACAAAAAAAAAAACAAACTTGATCCTTCCTATTCTCATGTTGGGTACAGAATTGAGGATTTCTCTCAGAGAAAGAAGAGAAAGAAAAACTGCAGTCATAAATTTAGAGATATAATTACTTTTTCTATATCCTTTTGTTGTTACAATTAAGCACTCAATTATTCCTATTGTAAAATTTGAATAAGGTATTCTGAATCTGCCAATTTCTAAAAAAATCTAAAAAAACACACTTCAGGCAGACAGCTTGACTAAAGCCATGTTGTTTGGAAAACCAAAGTTATTTTTTATCCTTTTGATAAGTCAGTTTAATGACCTCAGTACCCTGGAAATATTGTTTTCATTTACCTTCAATTTATGACAGTTTTTCCTCCTACCTATTTTAGTTTTTATTGTAGTTATTATTATTATTTTTATTATTATTACAACATCTGTTGTGAATGTTCCTGATTGGGAACCAGATCTCTCTGTTTCTTCACAGCCAGGCAGGTACAGAGATAGTATGGGATTTGTGCAGGTACAGTCACACACACACGCACACACACACACACACCCCGTGTGTGTGTGAGTGAAGGGATATTATGGAGATCAGAGGCAGGCTGGGAGCCTCCAAGGCTATTAGCTCATCTGTATTGTATTGAGACGAGGGTATGTACACATCTGCTGATGACACCAGAGAATTGAGCCTTGTGTGTGTGCTTGATCTCAGACACACTTTTCATTTGCGTGTGCATATATACTTCCTTGTCTGACTCCAATATTACTATAATTTGACAACTATGTTCTTGCAGGCAAATTGCTCAGCTGTGGTAAAACTACTGATAAAAATATATACACATAATATATACGGCGTACAATTTGTTTTGGTTGTTTGTTTTTTTCCTCTCTTGGAGGAGCAAGCTTTGATCTATCAAGGGAGTTATTGCTATCAAAATGTAAAACATTTGAATATGTGAATTGTGAAATGAACAGCAAATATGTGAGGTTCAACATGAAGTGGTGAGAAATGGGGAAATATTGCTCCAATCACTCCATCTGTGCCCAAGTCTGATACTGCTCATTTTGCACACAGGGCTCTTTTGTATTTTATCATATCAGCGCATCCTCGCACCTGTGAGAATTAGTAGCAAAATTGTCTTCTGACGTTTCATTACATTTTCTTCCTTTATCAAGAAATTGACTCTATTCAAGTGTCTGGCAAGTTAAATAGAGTGGCTTATTTGAAACTCATCTTTCAGTGCATTTTCTTCCCAAATCCAGTGCCTCTTAATCAGCCTGTTTTTCCATTAAATTAGCATGAGCTGCATTGCACCAGGAGAGTTTTTATCTTCCTCTCTCCCTCCCTCGGTGGACCCACTGGATCTGGGTCAATTGATGAATACAAATGTCACCCAATGTCCCATCAACTAGGCAAAAAAGTGGTGAATAGAAAAAAGAAAAGGTGAAAAGGACCAGAATTCTGCTTCTCCTTTTTCTGCCAACGTTAGCAGCTTTTAACCTGCTTTGATTGATACGGTATCAGAAGTTACTCGATTAAACAGCGTTTCACACTGCATAGATTCCTACTTAAAAGTCTCAAGACCTCTAAATTATTTATTGATGTCTGGTCCAATCTACATCTTGCTAAGGAGGACTGGTTTTGTGTGTGTGTGTGTGTGTGGGTGTGTGGGAGGAGGAGTGTAGATCGGGGGAATGGCTGGTGCTTGCGCAGCGCCTAGAGGAACTTGTTTTCCATGTGCACTTGTTCACCTGCCCGTCTTCTCTAATGGGGCTCAGCAGGGAGGGATGAATAGGCCTGAAAGTGGCAACGTGGCGGTGAAATTGCATCGCGGCAGCTCAGCGTGCACGGGCCTCGGCTCTCTCAAGTAAAATCCCATCGCTGTCTTTTTATTTTTTTTTTCCCCAACTCCCACTCTCAACTATAGCAGAGGAAAAGCATGCACAAGCACACATATAGTAATTCACAGATGTACAAACTATCAGGTAAAGAGGAGAGGAAACACACATGCATTTAAACAAGCGGGACAAGTGAGGGGAAAAATGTTGGGTAATTCCTTGACGAGTAGCTCAAGAATCCTTTTTAAAGTTTAGCGGCAAAACAAAACAGTTTCTTATTGCGTTTCTCTGTTTCCCTGGAGTGCACCATGTTAGTGGATGGGGAAATATACAAGTCTGATTTAAGACAAAGCTATTTGGGGCATTTAAGTCTCCCAGTGTCCCAAAGATGAAAGGTTCAGTAGTAAAGTATTTGGTGAAGAAGTGGTGGGGTGATTTAAATTTTGTGAAATGAGCTTTATTTCTTATAGACCCAAAACACAGTGGACATGGAGTGCCAACATAACAGCCTTTTTTTCTTACTTTGGGGTTCATGTTAAGTGAGGCAGCCGTGAACAGCAGGCAGTGGTTGAGCACTTGATGTGTGTTTTCTCTGCTCATTGTTAATTTGAATTCACCCAAATAGACCACAGCTAGAGAGACCAAAAGTAGGTTCTGCACAAGGCTGTGAACATGTGGGTTTCTGCAGAATATGGGCCTTTTTAATGTGGGCCTTTATGTGGATTGACTCACTTTTAGAAGCCAGTCTCAAGAGGCTAATCAAAAAACTGCAGATTTTGGCACTTCCATGTTGATTTCATCTTCAGCCCTGGAAGTTTCACCTTAGTCCTTCTTCTTTCTGCTGCTTCCAATCAGGGGTCGCTACAGCGGACCATTTGTTTTAATTAATAAAAAATCATTTGTTCACTGGCAAACTGGGACCTGTCCAGCACTGCACCTCACCTTTGTCCGTGGTGTTCGTACACACTGGGCTTCCAGCTCAGCCCATCCTCTGCTTCATAATTCAAACATTTCTACTTTAGCTGTTTGCATTTACTGCACTTACTTTAGTCAGCTAAACTTAGACTTCAACTTCATGTTGATCCAGCAAAGCTATTTGGGGCATTTTTGCTGGATAACTGACTGAAATCATTAGTCCATTAATGTAGATATATTTTTATTGATGGACTAATCGATAAAGTGACAAATTATTTTAGGACTTGTTTGTATCCCTAAAATTTGATTCTTGTATTTTGAGAGAACTGGGAAGCAGACAACCTCCCATTGATAAGACAAAGAACATGGATTGGTGTGTGTGCATTGCTACACACGTTTTTTCCATCCCATGCATTCATACCTGCACCCATCAGCCCACTAACCCTCACACGAGTGTGGAGGCACACATTTAAATGAATCATGGTTGGGATTGAAACATCACTGCGACCTTGAGGGCTGAAACATTGGATGGAGGTCTTTGTTGTTGCTTGGATGAAGTTGGAGGAAAAGTAGTGAGTTCATTTACTTTGTGTTGTGCAGAGAGCAGGAGGTAAGGGGGGAGCTTTAGCTTTGGAGGTTGGCCCATGTTTCTCCCTCCACTGTTTATTGAGGGCCTGTCTCAGGGGCCAGGTATTGATTTCTGCCTGGATGAGATGGGATAGCCCTGGAAGACTCAGTGACGGATGGATGAGGAGGAATGCAGGGATAAGTGGTGGAGTGTAGCTCTTGTCCCAGTACAGACGCTGCCTCAATTGACTAGAAATGTTAACTTTACCTTGACCCCTACTTATTGGTTCCTGCTTAGAATACATATGGAAAAGAAAATATTGGAAATTTCAACTTAATGTTTTGTTTTTTATTTGTCTTTGATTTAGTAATATTTCCTAGGTAAATAAAAGGCATAGAAACAATTTAGAAAATCTAAACTAACCAAACATTTGTAATGATCCATGATAGAATGATATTTTATTTTTTATCATGTCTGAATTTTTTTTCCCACTTTTTTTTTTTGTAAAACATAAGGCACACTAGGCTGTGAAGGTTGGTCATTCCAAACTTAAACAACTATCACCTCTTGGCTTTTTAGCATTAGTTTTCATTAAGAAGAACTGAACAGGTTTTTACTTTTCAGATTTATATTTTAAAAAACATTTTACAGGCAGTGCTGCTCTTTAAGTTGTTGTTTTTCATTTGTCTGGATAAGATGAGCAAGTTGACAATAGATGCACAAAAATTCAGTGAGTTTTAATGTCCTTGCTAGCTACATAAAATTTCAAATATAGTGTGAATGGGGGATACTTCTTTTTTAATGCAAGTGATTAGTTTATTACATGTAATGAGCAAATTTATTTTTGAGTACCAGAGTAAATTAAAGGCCTGTTTGAGTCTCTGCTGCCAACACAACCATCAGCCATGAGAGAACTGGAAACAAACTGTAACTGACTGAAACAGCTCTGAGAATGAGTTGGTGCTGTCAGGAAGCAACTGGGAAGTCATTTAACAACTCCTGACAAGGTGCCCTTGCAAAAAACATTTAACTCAGTCTAACAGAAACTCATGAGGAGTAAATTGAAGGAGAGATTGTGGACAGTTTCCAAAATGTTTAAGAATCTAAGAATTATTCAACCGATCAGTTTTAGGATAAATACAAACTGATACACAAATGGTATGTTATTGTCATTTTGAAGCAGTAACTGTTAATAATTCTCGGTTTATCTGTTGTGTTGGCCTTCTCTCTTATATTTCTGTATCCTTACATCTTCTTTCTGTCTATCTTCCATCCTCTCCTCCTTTAAGTGTATGGCCTACAGAGTCAAACTCAGACCCTGTGTTTCATTTCAACTCACCTCAAATTATACTCTTTTTCTGCCCTCTATTACAAACAAGCATTCTTGACTTTATGAATAGTTGATCGTTACCTGGTTAAGTGCCCAGTGAAATTCACAAAGCACACACAAACATACACAAAGACACACACACACACCTCACAGGCTCTCTGTCAACTTAACAGCTACAGATCAATGGCAGGAGGTCAGCCTGGTGATAGAGAAGCTTGGAGCTGCATGTGTCGGCCGTATATGTGCGTCTGTGTTCATTTTGTGCTTTTACGTGTGTGTGTGAGTGTTTATTTGTGTGTGTGTGTGTGTGTGTGTGTCGGTCTGATAGAGAGCAGGGCTTAGGACCGTCAAGCATATGAGGAGGGGTGAAAAAAGTGTCCAAGATTCATTTTTTCTCATCTGGTACGGAGGGGAGACGAGGGGAGGCCCAGCGTTATTTTTCTTGGCTTTAGCCCTCACGGCTTTAAGTGGGTATTGATCAGGTGCCTTAATGCAAACCTGTCAAATTAATTTTGCAAGGAGAGAATGCTGTGACTGCTGCGAGATTGCTTCGGAATCAAAGAGGGGGAGTTGAGGGTGGCTGGATGGATAGAAGGATGGATGGAGGGGGTAAAGGGATGTTAGAGGTGAGAAGCCTATGAATTTTAATCATCATCTAAATAGGAAGCTGGCATTCCTTCTTCATTGTCTTCTTCTCTCTTGCTTCTTCTTTTTTCCACTCTTTTTCCCCCCATGTGTTTACTTCTCCATTTCTCTTTCTTTTTCTGGATCCTGTAATCTTGAGCTCCTGCTTTATTTCTTTTTGTACTTTGGTTGAAAATCCAAAACACAACTAATTGCATAAGTCAGTTGTTTAGATGCTACATGTGTCTGTAGGCAACCAAGAAAAAAGAGAAAGTTGGAGTAAGACGGAATAATGATTCACATCTGGATTTTAACATCTGTTGCTGTATTTAATCTTTACTTAGTGCTTTTAGCCTGCTGTGTTTTATTTGCCATGTTTACCCTGTTGGTTTATTCATCACCATTTAGACTAATGTTACTGATAATTACATTATTGGGTGCACACACACACACACAGTGACACTGAAAGTGACAGTGTAACAGTTGACCAAACTTTTACAGGGCATGAAACTGGGAGGGCTATTGTGGTTTCATGCTAGATTTCTTTGACCTCTCAGCTAAGAGGATAAATAGATAATTGGTTTCACTAAAAGATAATATACATACACATACATGAAAAGATGAATAAAAGATCGAAAATAAGTGAAACCACAGTATTCTAAAAGCTTTAGGTTCCATTACCTTCATTTCCTTCATTTACATAACAATTACAAATTTTCACACAAACATAAACATGCATAAGTTGACTGTGCCTCAGGAGGAGGGGGTTGTCTACTTTTCAGAAAGTCAGTAGTTCGATTCCCGGTTCCTCCAGCCTGCTTGTTGAAGTGTCCCTGAGCAACATACTGAGCCCCAAATTGCTCCTGATGGCTCATTCATCTTTGTGTGAGCAAATTCCTGTTGAACAGATTGTCAATTTGTGTAGAGGCCATCAGTGTACAGTATAAATCTTTGTATGAAAGGCTGAATGCTAACTTGTGTTGAAAAGTGTGTAAAACGCCTTGAGTGGTCAACAGACTGGAAAGGCACCATAAAAATGGAGTCCATTTACGGCAACCACAGTATATAGCACTCCAGTGGTGTTTTTGTTGTTTTACAGTGCTTCTGCCTGGTCTCATCTCTTGACATACTCATCAGATCAGGCTAATCTCTGGCCTGCCCTTTTATAGTATTAGTTAGTTATTATTTGGCCAGGGGCTTTTGCACACCGGGAAGTATTAATAAAGCCATAAGTAACTTTTATGGCAAGAGATTCAAGGGGTGTCAGTGAGCCAGCAAGCACATCTGCATGTTAGCTTGTGCAGTGTGTTTTCTCTGATTTTCATTTCTCACCTTTGTTAGTTTATCCAAGAACTGTAAGTTTTCCATTGAAGGCTGCTGCCCCCTTTTTCATCGACCCTCTCAGCCTTTTAGGTTTGCTTTATGATCCACAAAGTGCAGAATGAAGAAAAACACACTTTATCTCCCACACTCAGAGACACACATATACATGAATGCATGCATGCACAGTCCCGTTATTCCTATTTATTAATGTATAGACACATCAGGCTGTGTATATGAAAGAGTACATGTACCTCATAAACTCATGTCTCAGGTACCCACGCACACACACAAGAACACACATGTATCCACAGTCAGACTACATCGATACTGGCAAGTGTGGAGGATTCCACCACGAACAAATCATTGTAATAACTTTCTCTCTGGAAACACAGCAGTTGTGACAGAATTATGGTGCTAAGTATCATGTTGATTCAGAATGAGCTTTACGGTGGGGATTTAAAAAAATATCTCATATTCTAGATGACATTTTAACTATGTTTTAAATTTGTGTTGATGTTTTAGCAGATTAGGTTGTTGAGAACAACCCTCCACATCTCTCCCAGGTCTCTTATGTTCCATCTGGTCCACAGTCCGGGTCTTAAGTGCAGCCCCAAATTTGTGCCAACACTGTTGTTTTAGTAACAAACACAGCACCTGCACATGTGTGTTGCATGATTTTTTTTTTGATATATGTATTTTTAATTAAGTAGTTTTTTTGTGATTAGTTAGATGTTCAATGATAGCAACTATTTAAAAAAAAGTTTGGACTATGGTATTTTGTAGTCATTTTGAGTGATCTGTCATAGTTGTGGTTGCTCAGGTGGGCATATAAGCACTGCAGCTGAAGGCATGTGTCTAAACACACTGAGGATAAAGATGAATTGGTATGGTTTTTACAACAGTTGCATCAGAGGATGGAATCAGACTCCTAGGCTCAACTTGTACTTTGTAATGGCTGTGTTCACACACATGCATGTACAGTTATTTGGAGATCTGGCTGCACACTAGATGATAACCAGGCAGATATTTGGTCAACACTTGCAGGGGTGTTCTCAATTTAAAGCTTAAAGGGATAAAGTTAGCATAAAACTTAGTTACAACTTCCAGCTTGAAAGTCGCAAAACATAAAACTATAATGATTCCACCATGATTTTATCTACATTATTTCGTAGTTTTTTGTTTTCCAGTGTAAAACATAGCACACACAAGTTCAACAGGCTGACAATGACCGGCGTCAACTGGCAAATTCAGGTTGGATTATGGAAGTGTGTAGCAAGAGCCAGTGGTTGACTTGGCTTAGCTTAGCACAAAACTGGAAGCAGGGGGAACATTCAAGTTTTTCCTGTGCATGTTTTGCCTTGGTCTTAGCCTTTTTTTTTTTTTTTCCTTTTTTTTGTCTCTTTAAGCCCTGATTGCCAGGTTATACATGTAAACATCAGCAGAAGCAAAATGTATTCAATTCACATCAGTGTACCAAAGTGATTCTTGATTTAGGCTCCCCAAATAGAAAGCTCATTCCAAGATAGATTTCCCATGCAGAGCAGTATTTGCATATTCCTAAAAAAAAAACTCTCTCTGCTTTTTCTCTCTCCAGGGCTTACACAAACACTGCCTTCATTTGAATGGTAACTTGAATTGTCTCACTAGCTAGCTAGCTGCCACTGCACTTGAGATGCAAATGTATTGGGTAGATATATATGTGTGTGTGTGTGTGTGTGTGTGTGTGTGTGTGTGTGTGTGTGTTTGAGTGAAATGTATTTCGGTGAGCTGCAGATTGGCTGGCTCGTCTCAACAGAGGTTCCATTACCTTTTAGTGGCTTTCATCTGCTCATCGAGTGAGAAGTCCTTGCTTCTAAGGCGAATGAGACACGGTGCAACATGCACACTGACACACAAACGCTCTACTGGAAATACAGATGGATGTGGAGCCAAAGAGAGAGAGTGTGCGTGACAGCAACTCAACAGAATTTATGCCAAAGTATAATAATTTTCAGCAGGCTTGCTGTGCCGTTGAGTGCAGCCTCAAGGCGTATATTTTGCTGTTAGGGTTACAAAAGCATATCTTGTTGATAAAATGTCTTTGTTGTCAACCTGAGCAGCATTACTGCCTCAAACAAGTGCCATTATTGTACATACAGAATTTGACTATTGCAGTTTTTTTTATTGACAACAATAATAATGTCACAAACAATGTCTGACAAATTGAAGACTTACCAGTCAAACCCATCAAAAGTTCCTGGAAGTGTTCAAATTAGAAATACCGTTTATCTCCATGAGAGGAAGAGAATGTGGTGGAGATTTTAGTGGCTCAGAAATCTTAGAGACAGATGAGCAGGCTTCATTTATACAAAGGGACTTATACTAAGGAATACAGCACTCGTGAGTTTGCTAGTGTACCAAATGTCACTATAGTGAC
Source organism: Acanthurus leucopareius (assembly GCA_029814765.1). Classification (NCBI taxonomy): domain Eukaryota; kingdom Metazoa; phylum Chordata; class Actinopteri; order Acanthuriformes; family Acanthuridae; genus Acanthurus; species Acanthurus leucopareius. The sequence continues at coordinate 4,445,739 of JAQMCX010000025.1, forward strand.
AAGTTTTTTAGGATCTTGGAACATAAAGCTGAAAATTTATTCTCTGACTGACTTAAAAAACATGTACATACAGAATGAGTACAAATAAGCAACCCAGAGAAACCTATGAGTCAGTGTTTCCCAAACTGTGGGCCACGGTCCCCTAGAGCGCCACAGTCTTTATTGCAGGAGTTCTGGTAAAAACCTCTCTTTCTTTATCTCTACTGCATTTAAGCTTGTGTGCCCCCCACCCCAGTTTAAATAATGATTTATAAAAATTCATTCAACTTAAATACCTTAAAAAACAAAATAATCTAATTTTTACAAGGGACCTACTTGTCAGTGTCTACGTCCATATATGTATGACAAAATAACATGGGGTCAAACTCGAAGGTTCCTCTAAAGCCTCCAAAGTTTGGGAAGTGCTGCACTAAATATAGCTGTTTAGATAAAGTAGAGTGAGTGTAGCAAGACATGAAACTGTTCTGAAGCCTCATGCATCATCAGAGAATGAAGTGATCTCCCTAAAAGTAACTCTAAGATCGGTTTCTTCGCAGTTAAGAATGATATTTCTCATAGTAAATGAATGCATATGTGTATTTTTGTGTGTGCGTGCTGGTGGCAGATAGATGACGTGTACCAGGAAGGCAGATGTAGACTGTCACCGAGCAGGAAATTGACAGACTGACAGGACTGATTGTGTTTAGTTATGACTCACGCACACACACACATATATATACACACACTCACATACACACATGGGGAAGCAAACACCAAAGAAAGTCTGAAAGTTTTGCATATTGTTCTTAAACCAACTCTGCTGGAAATGTGTGCAGGATATTTGAGAAGACCATCTGTACATCTCTCATTACTTTAGTGCGGTTGACTCTGAACAGTTGTGTGTGTATGTGTTAATATGGAGCATATGTCTCAAAGAGGAAGCAAAACTTGAAACTCTTTGGAAACTTGAGAAGTTTTCAAAGTGGATTTCAATTGCTTTAAACAAAATATGAATATTAACAAAGAAAACAGGAAAAAAAATCTGAATTTGGACAATGAACAAAAGACATCAAAAGGACTACCAAATATCTTGTCGGATAAAATAAATTGCACGTAATCACAAGCTGGTGAAATACATTCTGACTGGTATCAGAATTGAACTAACAAAACAAGTAAACGGTGCAATTTAGATGATGTCCAATTCATCATGATATGCAGTGTTTCTACAACAACAAAAGACCAAAACTTGGACCACCAACTGAAAAATACTTTGTTTTATTATTTTAAATGAGAGCATTTAGAAGACAAATACTAAAACTATAAGCAATATAACAAAAACTTACACCTAAGTTCCACATTTTTATAGTAGTTTTGTCATTGGGTTCTCTCAAAAAAGTGCCTTGTTGCATTTGTGTTTGCGTGCATTAGATTTTACAGTTAAATCAGGAAAATGAAAAAAGTCATGTTCAAGAACATTTTTTCTTGCATTTTTTATCATACCAGACTGTTTTAAACTATTTTTATATAATAATATTAAGAAAATTAAGAAACCCCTTAAAATAATTTAAGATAAAAATCATGAATATACAGTGTGGCGGGACAAAAGATAAGGTAAAGGAGTAAAAGCCTGAGGAAAGAGTGATGAAGAGAATGAGAGTGAGAATGAATAAAGTGGTGTGTGTGGTTGTGTGTGCATGTGTGTGTGTTGGCGTTCGGTGGCTCTCCTGTCAGTCCTCATATCCATCAAAGGCTGCATCCTATTCACAGCAACATGACAGAGACGTAAAGCAATCTGCCTGACCAAAAGCATTTAATTTTGAAATGGCTGCCCAATGAATCCCCATTCAGATGAACAGGGAGCAATGCACACACATATGCACACAAATGATTTTGCATGCATGCACTCAAGTGTGCACATTTACATGCACAGATACATGCACACCCCCATCACCCCCAATCTATTACCTCAACCTAACCCCCCCACAGACACACACAGCCTCCGGGGAAAAGAGGAAATGTCTTTTTTAAGGATTGAATACAGCGGGATGAGCTTCGCCACTTTAACCTTACATATGCAAAATCCAGCGCTGTGTATTCATGTAGAGAGACACAAAACAGGCGCTACAATCAAAAATGTCATTTCCCTGCCCACGAGGCAGGCCTGACTCTCATCTGCAAAGAAAAAAATGCTCTCACTCCTAGTGGCACCAACCTTTATCCTAAGTCTAAATAGATCAAATGAAATATATAATAAAACAATTTTTAAATAAAAAAGTTATGTGTGATTTTTTTGGTAAATCCTTTGAATATTCTCTTTTTCATTTTTATCTTTTTTTTGTTTAAGTATATGTAGGGTTTAATTTCAAAATGCTGTATTTCCATCATGGGAAACACAGAAATATGTTATCACTCCATCTACATATTAAGACATACCACAAGGGGTCCCAACCATGTCTGTTGTTTTCTAGTGCCATTTTGATAGAACTGCAACCATCAGCCTCTTTGGCTTTGTTCCCATTGTTCCCTTGAGTTATCAGGTTAAATCAAGCGTTGATGTAGTTTGTGTAGCTCTGGTTGAATCTGTGTTTTTCTTGAGGTTGGTTTGTAAAAATAAACACCCAGCTGTGATGCTCATACAGCTGACAGCGAGTTATAGTTTCCCTGGTAAATACATTGACCATTTTGGCTGTCACTTTTGGCTGTCACTGCCAAAATGGTTCTAGCCGAGCAGTCTGATATTCCTTTTGGTGAACCCGCAGTTACCATCTTCCCTGGTGAGTCTTCTCTTTTGAGTCTGATCTCACAACAAACCCCATTGCGCCGCTGCTGAAACCAAGTAATGTTTGTCCTGCCTGTGTCTATTGTTTTAAAAGCTGTTTGAGTGTGTGTTGAGGATGATACACTGTGCTGATACCTAGCTCAAAGACACTACTGCAACATCTGAGGAGGGCAGTGTGTTGACTGGGGAAAGTGCAGCTCACAGTCTGCAGTAACATCACCTCTCCTGGCCATTTGTTTTAAAAAACAACCATAAGAAAAACACAGATATAACCAGAGAATACAGCCTTCATGCTTGACATAAACATTCCACTTACATCTGTCATATTGTTTCAGGCATGATGTGTGTGGAGAGCCAGTCCAGCCTGCAGACTACCAGTCTACCTGCTCAGCTAAAGCCAGAGCTACAGCTACGACAGCTGATGAGGTTGGTGTATTTACCTTATTAAACTGCAACTTCGATTTTGTTGTATCAACGTTGGCTGTTTGTTCTATGAAACAACAGCAAGATAAATAAAGACAAAACCAGAGAAACCAGCCCCTATTTATCCATTTAACTCCAAGTCCTTCAAAATGAACATTTCCCACGACACAACAAAATGGTAAAACTAATTTCTTAATACACTAGTGTAGCATATCCTGAGATGAAATACCCCTTATTCTAGGTATAGATTTTTAAGCTTCAAAAAGGTAGTCAGAAAGCAAAGGTATATTAACAAAATTACATGCAATTACTAAACCCTAATAAAACAAACACCATTATAGGGCATGACAGCTGGGGAACTCGATTCCAATATGAACTCTGATTCTTAAACAGGTAGGGAGCTCATTATTAAATGGAAATGGCATTTGCATGCACAGAAGAATCACACACATACACACTTAACATGAACAGAAAAATCACACAGCCACACACAAGAAGCCAACACACATATGAAATGTGACACTACATAATTGAAATCTCAGCATGGTCTTCTGCTGTACCTTTGAAAATATCACTATTGCCTGAAAACTGTTGTTACCTCTAGCCAGATGATGTTAGCATTGTCTGCTACACAATGCTGTTAAAGGCTGAGGCCACTAGTGCTGCTAGCATCAGGTGTGTGTGCCTGATATCCAATACTGAGATCAAAAGAAGAATTTCACTTTGTCTTAATTGAATTCAGAAGCGTCTGCAAGGGGGATTGAATCTCAACTTTGAGTGTGTGTGTGTATGTATCTGTGTGTATATATGTGCACGTCTAGGCTGTCATCTGTGTATTAGGTGAATGGTTGGTGGATGAATGGATGAGTTTGAGTGTGTTTAAATGCGTGCATGTGTCTGCCTGTTAATTGGAATGAGTGTTCTTAGAGGTCTGAGAGGTGTGTGTACCAGTGTGTTCCCACAGTACACCTGTGGCAGCAAGGAAGAGGTTGATTGTGTGTACAGTTGCTGGAGTGTGTTTGATGTGAAGTATCCACACCTTCCAAGAATCAGCAACACACGTATCAACACATGCTCCATCACAGACTTGCACATACAAACAAGGAAAGAGAGAGAGAGAGAGAGAAACACTCTGATTCTTTCCCTTTAATCAGTATTTCCAAGATCCAATTCTGTTGTGCCCCACTAGCCTTTAGATTTGTGCTAATCTGTGCATGCAAAATAATGAGCTAAAGATTTAAGGTTAGCGTTAGGCCAAACTGCATGTGATTGCGTACATCATGAATGATCTGACCAGCTGATAAAATCATACTGTGTGGTCTAAAAGAACCACTAATTCTCTTTACTTTTTCTGTCAACTCTTCTTTTTTTACTATACATTTCCAATTTCTCTCTTACAGACCAGCAAGCAATAAAGCAGATTAAATTCTGTTTTTATTTATTGATTTATTTTTTTATTTTTCCTCTTCTTCTTTAACCGTGCATTTGAGAAAAAAAAGGCGAGTTGGATTGCTTTAGAAGATTTAGTCTGAGAGGGATTTTCTGCTGCTTTTCGGGGGTGTTTTAAAAGGGGTTTGACTCCACTAAGTAGGGCTTCTAACTGTGCTATCCCACAATGCAATGTCCTAAATCCAGGAGACTTTGAACACTCTTACATATGGGGCTGGGGAATTGAGGGGGGGGGGACATGAAATAAAAAGCTATTAACAAAAGGAAAGATAAAGGATGAGAGAGTTACAGTTTCGTTTTTCCATCTGTGCTCTCTGCCCATCCCTGAATCCATCTCTCACTCTCTCAATTAGGAAATGAAAACTAGGATCGTCTTATGAGTTCAGAGACGACACTCTGACCCTGATGTACATCATAGGGTAATTCACAAAAAAATACCCCACTTTGGGACTTTTACCGTAATTAAGAAAAATCAATTTACTTATGACTTTTAAACCATCTTAGAGATCTTCAGCTTAGTGGAGTTTTCTACTTTTGGAGAGAAATGCTTTTCTGATTTAACTTGTACAACTAAGACAAAGTCGTAGAGTGCATTGATGCTAAAAGCTGGTGCATTAATGGTATCAGGTTTGGCCTTAATCATCAGCAAATCAAACTGATGCTTTTTTTCCCCCCATTTATTAGTCTACTCTCCAGCAATGAGTGTATATTGTAATGTTTTGGGTTGTTGGTAAAACTTTTTTAGATTTTGTACATTTTAATTTTTAAAGTCGTTATTTGCATTTTTTATAATACAAGAAAGTTTATTTCATGAATGTACAGTGATGAATATAAAAGCACAATAAGTGTTCTCTTTTGTTTCCTCCTTCTTCTGTTGCACATCCTCCAGATGATAAACTCTCTATTATTTAAACCTGTCAGCTGCATTGAAGAGCTGATTTAATAAATGAAAATAAAATCTGTATGTGTGTGCGTGTGTGTGTTTGTGTGTTTGCAGTTCAACAAAAGAAATCTGGTGCTCCATATGTTCAGTTTACCCCCCTATGGAGCATTAAACTCCTACATCACCCATCATCTCCTGTATGTACATTCACACACACAGTTTGTGTTTCCGTACTTGTGGGGACCGTCACTGACGTAGCACATTCTTTACCCTCAAGCAGGCCTGAAGTGTGTTTGCTGCTGGTTGGTCCATTTGTAGTGCCTTGGTTTCCAATGCCTCCTTACATCTAACACTACAGCAACCTTAAACCATAGCATGATTTTTCCTCACTCTAATCAAGTCATTTTTGGGCCTAAATTTGTCCCTATATTAACCCTGGAGGTGTCTGTTCAGAAACTTTTGGGACAGTTTTGACATTTTGACGAATTATGTTGCCCTTTTAATAGTGGTCTTGTATCAGAAAGGTTTTTTTAAAGAGGATTTTTTACAAACAAAAACTTTTTTGCTTAATTTTTAAGTTCTGGTGTGTTTTTGTCATCTTATTTTCAACATATTTCTTGGAATATTTTACCTGTTTGGCTGCGTCGTCAAAGATGTTTTGTGAATAATTTATACAGATGAAAAAATTCAGATGACGAACAAGAAAGAGAAAAAATTTTAGAAGGGTGTGTGTGTTTTTGTGTGTGTGTGTGTGTGTGTGTGAATGAGAAGTGGTCAGAAGTGGTTAGAGGAAGAGTGGCCTCTTCATCCCCAGAGGGTGAAAAAGCCACTGATGGCCTTTCTGCTGCTGCTTAGCTGATAACACATCGTACCACCACCTAATGTCCTCTCTCTTCTCTCTTTCACACTCTCTCCCTCGCCATCTCACTTCACCATCAACACTCGCTTACTCTCTCTCCCATCCCTATACTTATCCGTCTCGCTCTCCATTTATTTCCCCCCGGCCCTCTCTCTGTCTCTCTGCTGCTCTTGTCTGCAGGAATGAATCAGATGTAAGAGGCCAAACAAGATTTTCAACCCATTGCTTTTGATTAAGTGACTTAACACAGAGGTCTGCGGCCCGGCAATATCACTAATGGTCCGAAGAAAGAGAGATAGTGTTTGGGGGAAACAGAGAGAGACAGAGAGGGAGGGCAGGAGAGAGAGAAAGAGAAAGAGAGAGAGAGAGTCGGACGTGGGCGAAATCTCCCACAAGTAGTACCATTATCCCCGGCTAAAAGAGAAAGTGATCATGAACTTAAAAGGAGCTTTGCGCTCATAGCTTTCTCCACAGCAAGTTTAGTTGGAGAATTACGATTAAGCCAGATTTAGATTCAAGCGAATGCCTTTTTAAACAGAGGGGGTAGAAAGGGGGAAGAGAAGCCCCCTGTATTGCAAAGAAGGCATAGGAAGACAAACAAAAGAGGCACAAAGCTGTCAGCAGTTTGTGCTTTGGTTTGAGGAGGACTCATTTATTTTAATTATCATGATCAAGTGCTGGAATTTGCTTCAAAAGGCAGGTTTCCACTGTGTTTATATATCAATAAAATCATGACTTTTTTTTTTTTTCATAATCTCTCATTTCTTTTTATAGTTCATGAGAACCCAGTGAGAAAGTTCATAAACAGATAAATGTTTCCAAATTCCCTGTTTGGGTTTTACCAGCAGATAGTTAATTCTACAAATGTTGCTTTTATGGAAATGCAAAACATATGTCGCTACTTATCTGTTTTCCTGCAGGATATCAAAACAATTTTGGATATAATCTCCATGATGACAGGATATACTTAAAACACCCCTCCAAAAACAATGGATAATAATAATTTGTTTGCTGTTTTTGGATGATTATTTCAAAACCAGGCATATGAAATTGTTTTTGATGTCATAAACACTTTCAAAACATGAATGTTTTTCCGTTGTTATTTGTTTAAGGATTGAGTTGGTCTAATAATTTTATAGAGGACATGTTTGCTTTGTTATTAATAATAAAATAATGTACACAGCTTCAAGTATATAAATATTTAGATTTTTTCTCAATTTGTGATATTTCAACTAGTGCTCTTAACCAATGTAACAAGAAAAAAAGCTTAACAACACCACAGTCAAAGGGAAAATTAAATTGAAAGTAATGCAGATACAAAATCACAAATGGAGGAGAGAAAACAAGTATGCAATAGGTCTCACTCTCAAGAGGAAAAAATGTCAGATTTGCAGTATGTAATGAGGTTTAAAAGACACCAGCAAGACAAAAAGTGACATGTTAAGACCATTACAGGGTTTCTGCTGCTGTGATTCGCAATGCTTAAATGAGGCAACACACGGAAAATGAATTTACTTGCCTAAATTTCACTGTTATTGCTTTGTGCGCCAGTCACAGTTTCCAAGAAAATAAGTATTCTCCAGTTGGGGTGTGTGCACGAGTGTGTTGTGGAGGAAGAAATGTGTGTGCTCAGGTACTTGCGCATGAGCTTCCACCTGCTTGTCTTTTTTTGTGTACATGTGAGATTGTGTGCGCGCGTGTGTGTGTGTGTTCCTCTCTGCACATTAGCGGTAATTATAGTCAGTAATAACCCTAACGAGGAGAGAGGGACAGGCTGCGTTCAGAGCAGCAATTACAAGTTAATCAGCTACCATGTTGTTGGGAGTAATTAGGCAACGCTGTGAAGAGGATTTAGATCTCAGATATTTACTGCTGCAGTGTGGGAGTAGGTGTTTGTGTTTGTGCCTGTGTGTGTGAAAGAGGGAGAGATAGTGTGTGTCTATGTGAGAATCTCTGCTTTGTTGTAGTTAATTGTAAGCAATCGTTTTTTTTTCTTAATGAATTAAATAAATGAGTGCATGGGACAACTGATAATTCACCCGCATTTTCACCTCCGCTGTTTATTTGAATCTCCCATTGGAAAATGTATTAGCCGACCAAGTCTTACCACACTGACAATAGTTTAGTTTGACGTAACTTGGCTGTTAAACGTGATGACTTTGCTAAAACATGACGTTAAATGAGTGCAACCAACTAGCCGTAACAAGCTAATCGTCATCGCTTGGTTTCAGATTATGCCTAATTAAAATTGATACATTTAGAAAGAGAATTAAAAGAGATCAAATCAGTTGCTTTGATTGTAACATGCCAACAGAGATGACAGGAGCTGGACAGTGTCAGTCCACCTACATATGCAGCAGCAACACTGTACACTACTGTGTCAAGCTAATTAGGTGTAAACGTGTTTTGGCGTTGATCGTGTGTGTGAGGCCTTTAATTGTTTGACTGGGAGGAGGAAGCTCCGATTCAGCTCCTTGCCAAGTGCCATTTAGGCTGAGGTGCTAATAGCAGGGGTCTGACACTGATACACACACTTTAATTGTATGTTGTGTTAATGAGACACACAGGAGGAAGGGAGGAGGGGTGAGAGGGGAAGAGAGAGATGGAGAGAAAAGGTAGAGGAAGAGACAAAAAGAGACGGACAGGGATCAGCCAATGACCTGTGAGATGCAGAGAGACTGTTCTGACAGCTCATTGCCCAGTCTTTTCAACCCTGGTGTGTGCATATGTCTGTGTGTGTGTGTGTGTGTGTGTGTGTACTTGTTTTATGGAAATAAACCTATTCTAATACACGTGACGAGTTAATAACACACATTAAATGTATGCATCAAATTGCCATATTAAATGTGTTACTTACATTCATTCATTTTTATTTAACAGTTCTAAGCTGAGGTGAAATGACACCATTAAAGACATAAGCACTAATAGGGCAGTATTGCCAAAATTTATGTTGTGGTGATTATGGCTGTATTAGTATCTTATAACATTTACTAAATTAAAAACTGCATTTATCCTGATTTTTTTTTTTTTTTTTACTTTTTTTGTTTTCCAGCCTTCAAATTGCTAATTGTGAGCATGTAACCAAACAGGATTGGTCAGTAAGTGCATATACCAGGATTAGGAAGCATTTTACAAATTTTGTATCCATACATTTAAATGTATGAGTGTTTTGCTCTGAAGGGAACCATGTCCTGCACAGTCAGAAAAGTGCATTAAATTTAACATATGTTGAGCATAGCAAATTAGACTTGATAAATGTGAAGCAAGTTATTACAGGACAAGTTTTTTGTTACACTGCAATGTGAATCTCTGCAGGGACTCTTTATTATAATATTAAAAAATGATATGAGACCTAACAAGTCAACTTTTGTCAGTAAGGATAAATAGTAACCAGCTTTGCTTTGTTTCCGTTTTGCATGTGAGTTTGCGTTTCTGAGCATGTAAGTGTCACTTTGTGTGTGTTAAGGCGGAGCTGATAACACAATGAATCTGTCAAACTGTGTCCTGTCAAATTGTGCAGAAATTGCTTGTGTGTGTGTGTGTGTGTGTGTGTGTGTGTGTGTGTGTGTGTGTGCTTGTGTGCATTAGGTTAAATGATAGAGGAGGGTTGGATTGACCTCCTAATTACTGCACCGGTGATGGGAGAAGAGACAAAGGGCCAGAGGTTAATAGCTGGGTTATGAAACAAGAAGGGTGAGCAGGGAGGATAAAAAGGGGAGGATGCAGAGGAGAGCAGAAGGCAGAATGAGGCAGGATGAAGAGAGGAGAGAGCAAAGGATGCTGATGTACATGCTTATCAGAGGGTAGAAACAGAAGGAGAAAGAAACGAATGATGGCGGACAAAGTATGAGGAGAATGAAAGAAAGGGGGGAAAAATGTTTCTCAACTCCTAAGAGATTTCAAGAAGTTGAGTTCATTGAACTACAAGAATGATCTCAGAGGCAACGAGCCACCATCCATCCATCCCAATGAATGCTCAAAGTTAGGTTATCAATGCCTACCAAAAGGACTCATGAGTGTTTTCTGGTCTGGTGCCCTCAAGGTCAATGTTTGGTTAAGTTTAAGAAAACAATGACATCTTTATGTAGTAAGGAAAAGATTGTGTTTTAAAACAAACAAACCATGGTTTGCTGGAAGAGGGGATGCAATAAACAATGGCAATCTCCAGTATCAAAGTTGGATTTAGTCCACACAACTTTAAGACCACAAACAGTCATGTGTTAAAAACATGAGGATGTAGTATTTTTAGCACTTACAGACAACTATAGAAAGTTATGCCAGCAGAATTTATTTGACTGTTAAGATCAGCACCTTGTTGGTGTCATCACATTGTAGAAAAAGTTGATCCAGATTCATCTTGTAGCCGTGCATCATTGTTTCGTCTCAGTCTTTGTTATGCTGCACTGATACAATGGATGAGATGTTTTGTACAGTTCCTCATATGAGACTTAATTTAGCTTAAGAGGTTCTGACGCTGTAACAACAGAGAACACATCAAAAGGCCTTTTAAGAAAAGTTGACCACAGTTGTGAAAGCACTTTGGTTCATTCTAGTGTTGAATTGAGTATCTTAATCTAGGCCATGTTACCAGAGCAAACATTGTGGTTAACAGCCGGTGAATAAAAAAAAAAAAAAAAAATCACAATTAAATTAGGCAGGCCCCCTCCAAAATAAAAGCAATTTCCCTTTTTTGTGTGACTGGTACAGTTTGTCTGTTGCCTGGAGCGGTGAGGTGATTAGAGCTCCTGAAAAAAGGGGGTTAGAAGACAGAACGTCATCAGGAATATGGAACGGCTCTCTCAGACAGAAACACACCAAGTGACACCCATAACCCAATTAAAAACAGGAGCAAATGAGAATGCAAGGGACAGAGTGGGTATTGGCTAAGGACTTCACATGCAAATAAGTCTGCAGTGTTTAGGAATTGGCACAGAAAAATATTAAAATTCCTAAAGGTTCAGATGTTACTGATGAGCTTCTGACTGTTTGTATTTGTGGCAAATCAGATGTAAAAGTTTCAGGAACAAAAAAAAAAAAGATACAACTGAATCCAGTTGACTTTCCTTTGTGTTTCTGGCTTTCATGCTGCTTGAATACCTGAGAAGCTTCATGAACTAAATCGGGTCTGATAATCACTGGAGAGGAAGTAAGTGTTTATGTTTTATTTGTTGTTAACATCATTAGAAAGACATACAATTAACCTTTTTTTAACCCTTGGTGAAACTAAAAAACTCCATATTGTTCAACCTACAATCAAATACAACAGTTTACATTTTGCACATTTCATGACAAAATGTAAACTTGATTAGGTGTGTAATGCTTTTAAAAGATTAGGTTTAATAAATAATGCCATTAACAACTTGATGCTTCTTCTTGATTCTGTTGTGCTTATCAGTGTTGCATTTTTCATTAAAAAACATGTTAAAATAACAATAAATAACTGTTCATAAGATAAGCAGTGAAAATGACTCTTCCAGATATATCTATAATTTAATAATGAAAAAAATAAACAAGCATCCAATACACTGAGAATAAAATTGGTCAAAACTAATTAAATTGGCATTTCAAGTAATTTAAAGCACTGCTTTGCCAGTCTGTGCTCCTTAGGGCAGGTTGCTTCAAAATACTTTATCTTTTTAAACAACAAAAATAACAATTAAGTTTTGCCCTGGGACAGTATCTCATAAAAAAGATAGCTGTAAACATGTCGGGCACCCTTACAGCTTGTTTTAGGCTTCGGCCTGCAGTTTAAGGTGCGTGAGAGCACTACAGATTCTGATTGTAAACATTGTGGAAACACTGATGGTGGTGTTCTTGTTTGTAATTAATTGCCCTGATTGATTCCGACTGCAGCTTGCTTTTGAGTGGCATTTCATCATGATGTTCTTTAGTTAATACCCCGACTCCCAGCTAATAAGGCAACAATTAAAACAGTCATTTGCATCTAACATTATACCCTCTATTAGCTAGTGAGGGGAAAACGTAGCTGAAGGGGCCAGAGGTTGCTGAGTAAAGACGAAACAAAATTTGTGTGTGCGAGTGACTTGTACAAGCTCAAATGGGGCTGTGTAATATAATAACACACACACACACACACACACACTTTCTGCAGTGCTGAGCTGATTTATGAGAAATGTGACTGCCAGTTCCATGACCCTGCGACGGTACTCCATGTCCGACCCTTGGTACCGAACACACACATGCACAAACTCTCTCTTACACACACACAAACACACACAAGCAGGCGCCTAGCCATCACTCGCGGGAATATGAGTTGCCACGCCAAAGATTGGGAGGGCTGGGTGGGTGGGGTGGGGGGTGGGGGGGGTCCACATGCTGTCCTTGGGGCTGATTGGCTGAGAGTTGTCAAACGATCACGGCGGCAGCGAGCAGGGGCCCTCTCTCCCCCCTAAAATCAATTTCAATCAACGTGGAGACGCAATATTATCAAATGTCAAGTCCACTGCGGCCCTCGGCCCCGTGCCGCAGCAAAGAATTATTCCTGACAGCCACTTGGCGACTTAATTAAGTACAAAAAAAAGGCAAGTGAAGAGAGGAGGGGAGGGGACGGTGGTGAAAAGGAGGGATGGACAAGGGGAAGGAGGGGTAGGGGGGTGGATGGGGGGGGGATTAGGAGTCAAAATACCTCAATCGGTCAGTTGGTCTTTTTGTTTGGTTGACTAGTTGTATTGACAAGGCCTCAGAATGATAGCCTCACAGGGGAACAGTCAGGGAGGGAGCGAGGAGACGTGGAGAGCGGGGCTGGATAGAGGGACCAGAAGGGGCAATGGAGGAAAAAAGAGAAGGATGTTGGGTAGTAGACGGGAGCAAATAGGTGAGACTAGGGAGGCATGGGTGATGGAGGATGAGTGGTAAGAGGAAAAGATGGGCAAGATCAATGTAGAGGGAAAAATGCATGAAAAAGTAAGAGGAGGGAGGACAAGCAAAGTTAGTGAGGGGGACAGGAAGTTGGTGGAGAGCAAGGATGAAGAGAAGGATTATAAGAAGAGGAGAGAAAAAGCAGGAAATATAGAGATGGACAGGTTAAGAGAGGGTAAGACAGAGGGCTACAAAAAGACGAACAGAGGAGTAAGTTGTATTGACAAGGATCTCCCACCTCTCACACACGCGAACACACACACACGCTCCCTCCCAACCACTCGCCGGCTGTCTTGATATTGAAATGATTCCTTGGGAAATAAATCACATTTCGATTGGCTGGTAATTGCTGAGAATCGATCAACGTGTTCTGCTCGACTCTCCCAGGGATTTTCCTCCTTTGTCCACAATGCACACGTACACACACACACACACACACAAATGGATGCACACACTCAATGGGGACCTTGAACCTCAAGGGAGAACTCATACCTGATTGGGCGAATCAGTAAACATGAGCTGCTGATTGTTCCTATGCAGATTAATATGAAGGGGGAGGTGGCTGATGGAAAAAAAAAAAACAATGAGAGAGACAGACTTGGAAAAAAATGGAAAGGAGAAGAGACAAAAGTAAGGGTTGTAAAATAATATCTTGCAGGCTAATACACCAAAATAAAGTCATAACAACAGCAAGATGAGCTAAAATATAACCACTACAATATTTATTGTACAATAACAACAGTGTTATTTCCCACCAGAACATCTCACCGGATTGTGCAAAGCGCACTGCAAAACTACCCGATTCATGAATGAGTAATTTTGATCAATTCTGCAATCAGTCAATGGTTAGAGGTCCGTCTCCCTCATGTTAAAATATGATTTATAAATGGCTAGAGGTCGTTATAATGCTACAGGCGCTTTATCAGACTAAATGAGAGTGGCCTTTCCACTCATGTTCCCTGTATGACAGGGACAAGCAGGTTGTCAATACAGAAATGACCCTGCTGGAGGGCTGAGAGCGCGCACACACACACACACACACAAATATATATTGGAACACTATACCACATGCTTGTTTGCCAACTTTTACTAACACACATGAGACCCAAACAACTGCAGGATCCCCAAAAAAGTTGTGAAAAAACAATAGTTTTTGCATTAAAAAAACCCCCCAAACTTTTGAACAATGTCCCCAAACACGCAACCATTATTTGCACAGAGTCGCATCCACACACACACATACACACACACCCACACACACACTAAATATATACTCACACCCAGACGATGGAGGAGTCAATATGCACATTGATCACTTTCTGATTTACAGTAGCAGCAAGCATCGTAAACAGCAGCATGGATTTTTCTGTTTCCATAAAATGCATACACAATTTATTCACCTTTAAGAAGCGAATCGATGTGATTCTGCGGATGTAGAACAAATTTCTCTCATGCAGTGTAAAAACAGACAGGGTTGTTATTCAAGCATACATTAAAACTGGGGAATAGTTGCTGCTGAATTGTGATATTTATATTTTCAGGGTTTCAGATTTACACAGCTGGAAACAGATGGCTGACTCCATTTTGAATGCTCAACAGGAATAAATGAAAGTCATGATTAGGTTAAAAAAAAAAGGGAGCAAACGGTCTGGGACTCACTAGAGAGTAAATACAGCATTTTTATTTGCTGTTTGAAAGAGTCTTAAAATTATTTACTCATTTAAAAACAGACCTTTATAGGATGCAGTTGAATGTGCAATTTCAAATTTTTACTTGAACACTTTACCACTTTAATCCAAGAAAACATGCTAAATATTTTAGATGAACATTAAATAAATAACGATGTAATAATGATAACAGTCTGCAGAGATGAATATTTAACATTAAAACTCCAAGGGGAACACAGTAGCACAGCCTTTGTCCAGAGAGATCATCACGGAGAACATCAGTGCAGAAGTGTATCGGGTAGTGAAAGTCATGTGCTTTCATGTCAGCTGATTATTATTTTTGTGTTTCATATTTTATGTGAATTTACTCAACATTCAGAAGTTTTATTCTCCAATAATTTCTCAGAGGGACACCAGTTCCTCAGCTGCCTCTTTGAGAGCAATTTCAATTTCAGATCTTGTCTAGGACTCAGTTGTAGCTAAAAATGAGTGTAGAGGCAGTTTTTTTTTTCTTTTTTTAGTTTTTTTAATTGCTATGTCCTGATAAGCGCTCAGTGGTGAGCACATACGTTCATGGTTGCACATGTTTGAATAATGTGAAATTGAGAAGTTTCCAGTTTTTATTTTAGTGCCCTTCACTCCTGTGAGACGGCACCTCACATGGTTTTGGAACCAGATAGCAGAGTTCCCATTAAAACATTACTTTTCAATTTAATCCAAAACTTCACATGCTAATAGCTAATAGTTTCAATTAACTGTCTATCTCTTTTGAGATATGTGCTTGTTCCTAATTTGCAGTTTTAATTTGAAAAAAATAATTGGTAATCTTCATCCAAAATGTTCTAAAATACCAATAAAAAGTTAGCCTTTTTCCAATTTTTTTTTTTTTTTGGATCCTGAATGAGAAAGAGAGGGACAGTAATTAAAACAATATCTTTAATATTTTTCATATTTATGGATATTGTGTTTAAGTTTGGAGGCTTGCATCACACACAAACACACAAACACACCACACCTAAGGGTCCTTTGTGTAAATAAGCGTGCCTGCACCCCTGCAGGGAGGTCAGAACACCCATCCATCTAACCCTGCCTTTGGTCATAACACACACACACACACACAGTTTCTCTCGTTCACACGCCCACAAAATCTTTCTCCTTCTCTTTCCGTTTGTCTCTCTCATAACACACACACAACACACACCTTTTCCTCCCTGCAGCCATCATTTAGTGGTTTGTGTTCAGAAAGTGTTTTGGATGTGTAACAATAGAGATGACACAAGAAGACACAGGAAGACAGAACACTGTCCAGAGGTCACTGTGTATGTGTGTCTTTGTGTGTGTATGCGTGTGTTTATGTGTTTTGGTGGCTTTAATGTATTCGAGCTACAGAGGTGGCAAACACCTGCGGAGTGCTGCTCATGCTGCTCGCCCCTTAATGTCTTTGTCCCCTGTATACTAACACAGACATGCGAAATGCCGGATTCAAGTTTTTTAGACAAAGGAGCTTTTTGTTGGTTTATCTTTTCATTAGATGAGAGGAGAATTGAAAAGGATTTTTGTTGTGTAACTCTCATTTCTCTCTCTCTCTCCCTCCCTCTCTCTTCTTAGAGAGGCTTTAGTAGCCTCTTCATGAGAGCAGATCTTCCTTTCAACCCTCCTCTGATGATTTCTAGGGCTTTTCTCATTCCTCTGTTTTGTTCCTTCTCATCTCCTCCCTCCTCTGTCCTTTTACCGGTGACTTGAAATCAATATCAGTACACCATCTTGAAGGATGTCCCAATTCCTAAAACGTATCTGGAGGAGTTAGGAGGAAGGAGCGACTGCACAAAAGCCAATGTTGTCCATTTTCTCAAAAAGTGTTGTCCTACAGAAATACCAAAAGTTATTCATTTAAAACCTTTTGCATATCTACTCAAAGAGTTGAACTGAAAGTGCTTCAGCTTAGAGCTGTAAAACTCAACTCCTTCCACCTTTAGCCATAATCTATCAATCACCCCTTATGTACTTTGACCACGTCTTTTGGTGAAGCAAGTTTTATTTTTTCAACAAAAGTTCACATTTTTATAATGATATTTGTTAAGGTTTTTGTTCTGTGTGTTTTTATATGATGTATGGACCTACTATTCACCTAAATATAAATGTAATTGGATGGAATTATTTAAGGAAGGTGGAACAAAAGATGAATCATCAAAAATATTGTGATATTCTACAGAGAGAGACAAAAGAGAGCATTTAATGCAAAAATAATGAGAAATCATATTTTGGGGAATATATTTAGCCACTGAACAATTAACAGCAATACAGACCCGAAATTAGATTTTTTTTTTCATTTTCCTTTAATGGATAAAAATCGCAAATAATTCAATTAAATAAAGCTTTCAAATATATTTACATAGTTTAGTCACTAATTTTGAGGAGAACACTAACACAACAAATTTGTGACAAAGACATTTGTAAACATAAACAGTGCAGACAAACTGTGTACATAAACTCTATCCATATACATGCAAGTATCTATACATATAGGTGTACATACATAAATGCATAAATACACTCATAAACATGAACATAAATCAGTGCATTTTAACCACAACATAAAATAAGGATGTTGTGGTTACAGGGCATTAGCAGTTGTATTTACCATCCTGACCATCACTTAACAGGGCTCCCTCTCCATTTGTGTGTGTTGGTGCACATGTTTCCAAGTGTGTTAAAGCTTTTAGTGGAACAGAGACCAAGCAATTCTTCTTCTCTAACTGTCAGAGAGACCTCATCTCGTCTCTCATTGTTGTTCTGGACAAACACACATGCACACACACAAATACACACACAGACACACCGAGAGTGCATGTCCCTCCTGGATTGCCCTCCCAACACACAACACTCCACCTCCGCCATCACACTCCTTTTATGTTCTTAAATATTGATAAGTAGCTTTGCAACATTAATATCTTAGATGGCTTACAAGAACACTTAAATAAAATCTCACTGCCCCCCTCGCCTGTTCTCTGGACTCTCACTTGTTTTTCATTTGTGTAATGTGTTTGTCTGTTTGGGAAGTGTGTATGTGTGTATGTGTGTGGGTGTGTGTGTGTACTAGAGGATTATAGGGACTGCGTGTGTCTGTTTGTATAATGAAAGTACTTCTTTTCTGCATTTTATGGACCGTTTGGTGTTCAAAGTAATGAGTTTCACTGAAAAACTGATGCATGCCAGGGTCATTGAGTATAATTGTTTCTGATTAGCTGGTATGTGTGTTTCACAGCCTTATATCTTGACACCTTAAATCCAGTCTCATATATGTTTTTTTCAACATTATCAAGAAAACAGTGATCTTTTGCATGATGTTACCTTTTTACTCAGTGTTATATAAAATGATCTAACTACAATAAAAACTTGACAGAGTACAAAGAAAGTTTTAAAAGTGATTAACAATCCATGGATTTTTTTAATAAGATATCATAGTACAAGCACACTCGCTTGTGAGTTATCCTTTTTTTTCTTAAATCAAAAAAAAAAAAAAACCCAACAGATTCCTTTTTGCACTGAATGTTTATTTACTTCTCAAAGAATTATCTTTGCTTTCAGTTCTAGATACAAATTTACAGCTAGCTCTAATTAGGTTCAAGTTAAGCTGAACATAATGCTTTGCTCTTAAAATAAGAAGCCCAGTTATAAAAATCAGGATGTTGCAAAAAAACAAAAAAAAAGTGTAATTAAGTGTGATCAAATCCTGTAAATCAACATGTCATTTCACCAAACTGAGGCTCTGCTACATGCAGGAGAAACAAGTGTGAGACAGTGAATGGATAAAGATGTAAAGAAGGGGGGATCTGCTGTGAGAAAATAATGGCATTATCGCATTCAAGGAACGGAAAGAAGCTCATTTCACTTACAAGGAATGACAGTGATTTGTTAACACTTAACCCGCCGTACGGGGCCATTGTCTGTGTGTATGTATCAGCTGTGTGACCTGACAAGATTTATTTGAGGTCCTGAGAGACTGGTAGAGAGTTTTAAAGGGATTAGAACCGGATTAAGGACCAACTGGGAGGGATTAGCCCCCCAACTCTCATGGCTGCTCTCATAGCAGATACCAGAGACACAATGCCTTTGACACACACTCACACACACATGCACACACAGCGACCTCTAGACAGGGTTTTGTCTTTGTGGATCAAGTGTCTGGATATTGTTGAAGATCATTCTTTTCTACCTTCAGTCAACTTTTCAGTGAACTATCTTCAGAGTTGTATCACTCTATCAGATGTGTCCAAAAATGATCTCAAAAACACTCTGCATCTTAGGTATTATGTGAGTACAAACACGCACACACACAGACAAAAAGGTCCTCTTGACCGCGTATTTACCCAAGCGCAGTTTCTTCCTTCAACAAGACAAATATTTGGTCCAGAGCGTTTGCCACTTTTGTGTGAGTGTTTATGTGCGTGTGTGTGCATTTGTGTGCACACTGTGTGTATGTGTGCCTGTGTGTGTGCTGGGCAGTTTTTCCGGGGGAAGCCAAATGGAGAAGAGTGATAGGCCGACGTATGGCGAGGTTCATCAAAGTCGCGCCGTGAGACGGCACTCATTTTTCATTGGCTGAGGGGTCCCATGCACCTGCAACCTGCAGCAGCCAGCCCACCTGAGAGGGAGGGACAGAGAGAGTGAGAGAGAGGAATGAGAGAAAGAGAAAGAGAGATGGAGACAGAGAAAGAGAATAAGAAAGAAACACAAGGAAGAGTCACTGAAAGAAAGAAAGAGCACGAAAGAGAGAGAGAGAGAGAGAGAGAGAGGGAGGGAGACACTGGTGGTTGGGACAGTTTGAACGACAGCGTTCTCCCTTTTACATTTCACACCCGGACGCTCCTCGCACCGCTAGGAGGGAGGAGGCAGGGAGGAGGTGTGGAGGAGGCGTGTGTGGTGTGTGCTGTTTTGCTCAAGGGAAAAAGATGGGGAGATACATTCTGAAGATGTTATTATTATACGTTTACCTTGTTTTGGGCTCACAGGGGGACTAAAGAAAGACACACATACACTCACACACACACACACACACACAGACACACACATGGAAAAAAAGACCTCTGCACACAGATAAAGCACATGTCCATGCACACACCAAACAGCAAACAGACACACAAACAGGCATGCACTGGAACTTAGACTTTGCTCAAAATTATTAAATTAAATTAAAATTAATAAATTATTTGCCAATATGAATACATGCATTTCTATACTTTGTAAAAGGATGGAATTCTACCTATAAGGATCAAAAATACATATTGTATCAGTTAGAGTGGAAGAATTTTGTCTTATTTTTAATCCGTTAAATGATTAATCTGATCTTTTTAAACAGTTCCCCAGTTGAGCAGCAATTATTTGGAAGAGAACAGTTTTTACCTCAAGGTGTTGACGTGCTTTGTCTGCTGTTTTCCTGCACAAATGGTATTTGGTGATACATCTTTTTACAAATACAGTTTGACTGACTGATTGCATCAGAATTTGTTAAAACATTGAGTTTTTTAAGGTTTAGTTGGTGGTCTGAAAGATTTCTTTTAGAGTTTGTAAGATTGATTGTATGTTTAGATTTAACTTTTGACTCTTTTATGTCCTCTCTGATTATTGGACCCTTTAGATGTTGTAGTGTTAATGATGTCATGTTCACAGATCTCAGCTGTTACTTTGTTTCTCCACTGATCTCATCTGACAGTCACTCCCTGAAGAACTCCAAAAATGTACTTAAAATATCACTTTACTTTTCTAAATTAAGATTTTTTTAAATCATTCAGAGGACAGAACCTGTTGCTTTTTTAACATGTCTTTTTAGTTTTATAGCACACCACAGGGTCTGTTAGAGTGGAATGTTTCTTAAAGTACTTTTTCTCTAACATTTTAAGGTAAGTGAAACACTAACAGTGATTCATTGTGCATGTGTGTGTGTGTGTGTGTGTGTGTGTGTGTGGTGGTGGGGGGCCAACACCTGCAGCAGGTTGAGGTCATCATAACCGTGTGATGTCCATCGTGCCTGTCAACAAACGTTTGATTGTACACAGACCTCGCAGTTGCCTCTGGCCATAGGAACCCAGCGTCTGTCCGCCATACTACACGCTATACTGGACCCATCACTCAGCCACTGTCACGCAGACACACACACTTACAGAGGCACACACATGCAGGTAAAGACACATATAAATAGACACAATGCGACAGAAACACATACTCACACCTGTATGGTCCAGCACACACACGTATCACTTACACACTCCCTCCTGCCGCTTTAGTTCAAGCATACACACTCTCACTCACTCACAACAGACGGCTTACGCTGGAAATGAAGCTAATCCATCACCTGGAACAGACACACACACACACACACACACACACACACACACTCACGGCAGGCATAGTCACCTTCACAGTTCACCTACTATCATTGTAACATCCATGCCTGCTGGACACTGTGACTGCTGTGATGAATTCATAAATGCACACACACACACATGTTCACACACCCACATATGCATGTGGATCATGCACAAGTATTGAATGCAAGAACAGAGAAATGCTAAAACGTTTTTTTTCAGTTTTATTTTCCTGCCACTGCTTGGCCACACTGACACACATTTCCATGGATACCATTCAAAGTACTGTAGTATTCAATACAAAATACGGTATACAAAACCAAATGCACAAATACTGTTGTTGTTTGTCCTAACAGCATTATACACACTTACAAAGACATTCCAACATAAAAAATGTGAATAAGTTACTTCAAACAGAGGCTTTGGCCTGTAAGGCTCTCTGAACCATGTTTCCCTGAGCCTGTGCCTGTTAGGCCCATTCAGATATTCATTCATGCTTGTATCAACACATTAATTTAAAATTCACATGTAGAGGCCAAAAGGATAAACATAGAGGGAAAAAAAACACAAAATGATAACTTAAACCATCATCCACTTTTTTAATGACAGACTTAAACAAGTATTTAGATCATCTAATTAAGTAAAAGTAATAATACATCAGTGCACAAACTTTCAGTGATGCATTAAAAATTTAACTTAGACAATAGGCTCAGTCTATATGCACTTACATATATACTATATGTGCTTTTTAAAGAGTTATTACTCCCTGCCCATACTCTCCATACTGGTGAAGCAATAATCCATTGTGTGATTTAATTGTCAGGAATTGGCAACAAAATTCATTGTCCTCATTCTGATGAGAGATGATGGTGTTGCAAGTAGGTTTGTTTCAAGCCAAAGACCGCCATAAATCCCTCCATTAAGTACAGTACTTAAGTAAATTAACTAAATTACTTGTTACTTTCTATTTTAGAAGCACTGGTGAAAGGAATAATGATTCACATCTGCATTTCATTGAGATGTTTAAGGGCCAACTGCTACACTTACCTCTTTGCAGACATGACTCACAGTGACATCTAATTGGAACAGACACATTGTTAATGTTTGTTTCACCTTAACTGTTCCCTCTATGAAAAGTCAAAATATCGTCTGTGAAAAGATCTATAAATTTATCAAAATAAAAAGTCTTTCAAGGCTACAACTGAAAACACAAGTCACAGTTGCGACCTATGCAAAATCCAACCCAAAATGATCCTCTGAAACAACAAGAACACAAAATTCCTCTGAGAATCACTGGTGTGCATGTTTTGACAAATGCTTGCCGGCAGCGCTGCAGCCTCATCCAGCAGCTTGCTGAAGGCTACAGCAGCGTCGTTTCGTTGCTCTCTTGTTACTGGGCTGTAAATTCAGCGGATGGCTCCTGTCTCTGCGTATTGATCCACTCCGTCACCTTGAACCTCGGTATTGACACATGGGGCGACGCTGAGCAGGGAAAAGCGGCAATTTACCGACCCTCAATTATGACATTCATAGATGATGTCACAACAGGGGCACGGGGCTTTGAGACACACATACACACAAACACACACTTGCAGTTCGTCGAGGGATTGAATCCATTTGTTTGAGCAGTGTGCACCAAAACACACACTCAAACACACATCGAGTAAAGGCTTTCCATCCTAAACAGCACTTAATGGCACCCTGTGAGTCTGTGTGTGCGTGTGTCTGTGCACACATACAGTATCTCTATCAGTGTGTCTGCATGTGTATCACCTCTGACAACCGATCTAACGTCTGCTGTCTCCTTGTTCCCCAGACAGATGGTTCACTGGACCATGTCATTAGCAGAACACACTTGGCCATTATAATGTCATATTAAAGACCACATTATAATAGTATGATAGCATGAGGCCAAACATACTCCGCTCCCTGCTGAAACCTACAGCTCTGTATCTATTGTCTAGTAATGCCACGTTCAGCAGTAAAAAGCCATGTAATTACTGCGCAACAGTTGGACACAAACATTTTTAATTTCTTGCTTAAACCTTAAAGGCTGAATTTTGTGTTGTTTGCATGTAAAAATAACACAGTTACCAAATTGTAGCTTAGAGCTCAATCAGTCAGGTTTGTGACCCGGAAAATCTCTTTAGGGAATTCTGGAAAGGAAAATCTTATCATTTTTCCAACAGTGATTATGTACAGTAGCCCTTCATGAGCAATCACCACAATTTACACAAATGAGGATGCCAGAGTCTGTGAGTCTGTCTTCTTGTAGAATATCAGGGTAAAAGTAATGCTTTTCAAAGAGGAAAAGCATTATACATTAGTCATCTTTTATTTATTTATGTATATTTATTTTGCATTTAACTTTGAAACTTTTAAAATTTAGTGCACTTCTGCGGTTTGCATCATTAAACTTAATGCCCACTGCAGTAAATGTAAAACTTAAAGGACTTTATAAAAGATGCATCAGAGATGTTCTACTTTGCAGTCTCTGATGCTTTCAGAATTGGAAATATGTAATTGGCAGATTGATTGAAAATGAAAATAATTATTAGCTGCAACTGTTATGTAAATTAAAAAAGAAAAACCTTTCTTAACATTTTCTTGTTTTTACATTCTGTTAAGAAATACTTTGTATCTAATGCAGGCTTATGCACAATGTTTTGGCTCTCAATTTGAAAAAGAGCAAATGACTCTTCTTTTGAGGACATTCGCTCCCTTTAAAATAATTATGATCTTTTAATGACCCAACTTTGGGTCTTGACCTTCACATGAAGTACACTGCTATATTGCATTACAAATGGATTTCAAATTGAGGCCATATCAGATGTCACATATCTGATTCAGTAAGTAGTGGCCAGGGGCTGCCCAGCCATCGTTAATACTGTATTCACAATCCATTGATGAGATCATGAAAAACTATGAGTCTGTGTGTGTGTGTATTTGTATGTTTGCCCTTCTTAAGACTCACCCCTGCGTGCACTGAAACTCATAAATACACACACACACACACACACACACACACACACACACACACACACACACACACACACACACAAACACACAAATAGAGATCCACTCCCCGGGGCCTGAGTGCTCTCAGTGTTGACCGTTGAGGATGTGGGTCAGAATAAGATGGCAAAGAGGGAGAGACTCTCAATGGCCCACACAGATGGG
>JAQMCX010000025.1:4470301-4487518 GCA_029814765.1 Acanthurus leucopareius
CACACACACACACACACACACACACACACACACACACACACACACACACACACACACACACACACAAACACACAAAGAGAGATCCACTCCCCGGGGCCTGAGTGCTCTCAGTGTTGACCGTTGAGGATGTGGGTCAGAATAAGAGGGCAAAGAGGGAGAGACTCTCAATGGCCCACACAGATGGGCCATAGTCACATGCACACACTCAGACAAACACACACTCTGGGAGGTCAGGGTTCACCTGGAAAAGCTCTGGTCACCGTGCATCCATCAGTTTTATTACTGAGCCGTGTCAAAACAGAGTGTGGACTCGAGAGGCGCACACAGATTGCTGAATTGGAAAATAGCAAGCAACAAGAGACTCGGATGATAGTAAAAGATAAATTCTAAGTAATAAAATAAGGTTCTTGTGACATAAATATACTTACACCTATGCACTTCCCATGTAAACTTTGTCACTTTCTGCCTCTGTAGAAACTCAGACAGCCTGTGTGTATTTATGCATGTCTGAGTGAGTTCATGCATCATATGTACTTTTGAATGAGGTCTGGAAGTGTGTGTGTCTCATTATATGTAGACACGTCTGTCTCCCCTTATTTCCAAGAGTTTTCCCACAGGAGTATGGCGGCCATTTTGTGCTGTCACTCCCCTGTGCTTTTTTTCCCTCCTCGCCTGTCCAGTAATGACAGTTTAATTTGCCAGCCAATTACACCTGAGCGGTATTTAAATGAGCCAATCAGGACTTGTGACAGGATGACTAGTTGCTCCAGTTAGCACTCAGACACAGAGGTCGATTTACTCTCTGACTCACTTCGTCATGATGCTATTTGACCTGCAGTATTTTATTTGTATATTCTCTTTATGTCCTTCTTGAGTCCCATCAGTATGTGTGTACCATACAGTATTTAAAAGAAAAAACACAACTTTGAAGGAGGTAAAAATGTAAAAAAAACATAAATTTTGTGGATTATGCTAGTTACTTTGACAGAATTTTGATAATGTTTTCAGAAAGTGAGAAAAAGGAAGGAAAAGAATGTAGAAGAGGAATAAAGAGAAATAAATGAAAGCATTAAAAAAGGAGACGAGATGGAGCAAAATGAAACAAAAGGAAAAGAGGTTGACAGGGTTGATCCTAATCCACTCTTGCCCCGTGTGTAAATAATGTCTAAGCATCTTATCCCGCTCATTTATGTAATGGCGGGACTGTGTTCATAAGCTCTCAGAAGCCTTAGATGTATTTGAATGAGCCTCTGTGTGTTTGTGTTTGTGTGTGTGTGTGTATGTACAAACTATATTTTTTTTACAGTTTGTGTATGGATATCAAAAAGTGTAATTGTGCAACATGTTATTTTATGTACTCAGGATACAAATGAATACTTTTCAATGTGTTTTCAGTGTTTGTTTGTGTATGTGCACACACTCCTTGATTAAACAGCCGCTTTAATCTCAGCTGCTTCCTGCTCTCCGAAGAACCCCTCCAATAAGCGTAACTACCTCCTAAACACACAATAACTGCAGCTATGCTTTTTAATACCAGGCGATGGTAAGTAAAAATAACCTGAGCCTATCTTCAGATTAAACACATCTTTTACAGTCTAGCTTTTCTCCTGCTGTGCTGCTTTAAGCACCCCCTCAACACACACACACACACACACACACACAAATACACACACACACGTTATAAACACGCAGATATTATTCATGCATGCACATATCTGCAGACAACACCATTCATTTAGACACAAAGAACACATTTACTTATAATCACAGTGGCATAACCATACTTTAAAAAATTAAATATAGCTAGAAGGATTTGCAGACTGCTTCTTTAAATACGTGACCTGACCCGTTAGGTCTTTTGGCACCATGGAAAAATTACTCTGCTTGATGAGTACCTAAACTCATCAAATGATCGGATTCTGCTGTATGCAGTCAAACAGCAAAGAAGAACCTGTTAGAGTAATGACTCATTGTAGGTTAGAGCAAAAACAAGACACTAATGCTGCCAGAATTGCAGATTTAATTGCCACCGGGACCTGGAGTTTAGACTTCTACTTCAGTCTGATAATGTAGCTGGCTGATCCATCAGTCAGTCCTTTAAGATGCAGTTTGTGATTAAATGCTAATGAATATTGCTTTTTTGAATGATCTAAATTTAAACCGAACAAGCATACTTCATCATACTTTGATCACAATTTGTAAAAGGGTAAAAGTAGAAAGAAAGTGTGAAAAAATGAGAAAAGCATAAGCAAGCAAATAAAAGACTATAGAAATGAGTAAACAAAAGAAAGAGACAGAGGGGAAATCAGATGGCTTATGTTTTATCTGTTTGTTAATTATTTCTCTTGTTAATTTCCTTTTGTGTTTGGATACTTTGTTAATACTGTTCATCTGAGATTCATACAAATAGAAAACCTGAATGGAGGGGATAAAAGAAGTGCAATAAGTGGTGAGAAAATGAGTAAAATAAGAAAAAAGATGGATAATTAGAGTGAAGTACAGCGGAGAAAAGGAGAGAAATCAGCTCGGGGACAAAAAGAAGATGAAGAGGGACATTTTGGCAGAAGTCCAGTCATCATGCCGAGTAAATGATTTATCTCTTATGAAATTTAGGGTTAAAGACTAAATGTTACAGTATGTCATAGCCACAGAGAAAAGGAACACACAAACACACACACACACACCTTTGTTCCTTCATGGAAACCTCTAAGTCAAGGGTCGTTGCACAAAAGCACGCACACAAGCCAGACACACACGCACGCACGCACGCACGCACGCACGCACGCACGCACGCACGCACGCCAGACAAGCCACACATACTACACACACACAAACACACGCACGCATACACACACACACACACGCACATGCCCACACACATGAAGCAAAGCATGCTTGTCCAAAGAGCGAATGGCACCCCACTGTGCAACTGAGAGCATCCTCCATTAACTCCATCACCCGCAAATACACACATACAATACATGTACATGTCTGTCTCTGTTTATGTCATAGACACACAAAAAGAGAGAGAGGAAAAGAAAGGGTAGAAAGAAATGAGAGGGGAAAGGAGGAGGCAAAATAAAATGTACGAAGAAAAGGACAAGAGAGAAAAGAAGGAAATGAAGAGAGAAAGAAAGAATGAAAAGGGATAAAAAAGGAAAGTAAACAAGCTAAGTAGAAAAAAGAAAAGACAAAGATAAGGTAAGAAGGAGAAGAAAAAAGAGGACAGGAAACAAGATCTCCTGAATTTAAGGGTTTTAACAGCAAGTATCAAAGTAGACAAGTAAAGGTAAAATAAAGGAAAGAAACAAAAAAAGAAAGGACAGAATAACAAGAGAAAGAAAGGAATAAGTGGAGAGGAGAAGACAGGGAAAAGATATGAGAGGAAAGACAAAGAAAAGAGAATAGGAAATGAGGTGAAGGAAAAAGCGAGTTTGAGCAGAAAGGAAAGAAGATGGGAAATGGGAGAGAAGACATGAAAACAACCAAAGAGAGAGGTGGTTGTAGAGAAGGACTAGTAACAGTGAAACAAAAGACGGAATATGAAAGAAAAGGAGGTGAGATGAAGAACAAGAGGAGTTGAGGAAAAAGGAAAATGAGATGTGAAAAGAAGATACACAAGAAGCAGAGGAGAAGATGCAAGGAAAGGAGAAGGAAATGAGAAAAAGGGCAAATATAAAAGAAGTAAAAGAAGAATAGAAAGATGGGAAAGAGGAAGAAGAAGAGGAAGAAAGGAATGAACAGAGAGAAAGATAAAAGAAAGAAGAAAAGGGAAAGAAAATAAAAGGAGATTAGGGGAAAAGACAGAAACCCTGAAGAAGAATAAAGTAAAAGAAAGAAGGTGTAGAGGCATAACAGAGGAACAAGAGGGGAGAGAAAACAATACAGAAAAAGGAGAGGGAAACAAGAAGAAGACAAGCTTAGATGAGGGAGTACATCGAAAGTCTCATCTTTGTTTGTGCTCCATCTGTGTCGGCGTGATTGCAAACAAAACGAGCATCGGCAGCTCAGTTAGTTAGTTAGTTAGCAGGGGAATCAGTGAGTACTTAGGCCCCAATTATCCACTAAATCTGCCTCTCTCTCTCTAAATGAGATTATTGCCACACACAGAAGCTGTGGCTCCCATTGGGTTCCATTAACTTTGATTACTCCTCATTATTTACTTACAGCTCTGCCACTGTTATTACTTTCACTCACACACGCGCACACAGAGAAAGGGGGGTTGCAAACCAGAAAACACATATAGTAATATAAAAACACATATTAAGACAGAAGAAGATACAGTTAAGAAAAGCACATAAGTGTAAGTAATAAAGACTAAATAGTAAAACGACACATTTGTGTATAGACCTAGAAAGTTCTGAGAAAAGCAGAAGGGAAAATAGAGACAAAGAAAATGGATTAAAAATGAACAGAAAAGGAGAAAATAGGGAGAAAAGAGTAAAGAATTTTAATGTGTGTCAATGGGAATGAAAGAAGAAAGTGAAAACAAAAAGGGTGAAGAACAGAGAAAATGACTATTTAAATAGAGAGACGGGGGGAACCGTCAAACACCACCATGAACATTTCATTTCATTGCACACATGCTGGTAATACAGTTTTCAGGGGAATAGCATCACACAAAGGAGGAGAGGGGGAGCTGAAAGAGGGAAAGAGGGGAACAAATAAGCATTTGAGTCATCATGGAGGCAAACAGAAATGGTGGCAAAAAGAAAGTGGAAAAAAGGTAAAGAGAACAATATATGCAGACAAAGACAAAGGGGTGCATCATAAATTTTCCTGATGCATATATTGGAAAAGAAAAAAGTAAACCAATAAAACATGAAAAACAAAACACAATATCATTTATTTTCATGACAATAACTTTTCGTAGTCATAGTTAATGATTCTGAAGAAAATGTAGAGGACGTGAAATATTTCAGTTCTGCAAACTTTAAAGGAATGAGATTAGGACTGGTGGTTGGTTGATTGGTATAACATTCAGTGCATTTCTATAGCATTTGAAAAAGTCAATTTATTGCATTAGTCCGACTAAAACGTGACTTTTATAATACTTGTAAACATGCTAGTCCAACGATATCGCAATGAATCAAATTTTTCGAACTCGCACTAACACATGTGGATAAGACATTGATTTAAACACTTAAAAGAGCTTCAAACCAGCATAGATGTTCTGTGCATGCTCTACAGTTCCCATGCTGGACTTTGACCTGGAAGCCAAACAGCTTAAATTTGTAGAAGAAAGCATGGGAAATAGTATGCATTGCATTTGTACCAGAAGTAAAGCGAAGAGTATGTACGAAATGTAAAGACCTGTAAAGCTGCTGATGTTTTTTATCATTTGACAAACAGCCAGTTTGCTGCTTGCTAACTTGTTTGTCAATTGTTTGGAAGATGCTTAAACTCAGGCTTGGTTACTAAGAGAGATAGGTTGATGTCGTAATGACTGCCAAGTCGTATAAACCATTCAAGCAGGAAGAGTGGAATCCACCATTGCTTGTTGTCAGGCTCCTGTAAGAATCCCTATAAGCCTCTAGAGCACTCCTCTCTTAGGATTTTATCATTCAGGACAGCTTTGCTGCTTGCGTTGACCTTGGCTAACAGAGTGACTGAGTTATGTGCCCTGTTGGTCCACCACAGCTGCATGCTGCCTCATGGAGTACATCGCCACTCTCAAAACTAGCGACTTTCAGTGCTTTTGTGATGTGGCTGGTCAGCACCTGTCTACAAAATGCTAGACAAGTGTAAGTGTAAACAGGTAAGAAAAGGTACTACCTTGTTTAATGGTGTGAGTGTGGAGACTATACATAGGGGATATCATGGTCTTGTCTGTTCATTACATTTTATCTCTTGGATATGGTGTGTTCCTGCTGATATTTAATTTAAAAGATAAAGGACAGGTACACAGGAGGATAGGTGAGAGTGTCAGCTGTCTTACACCTGTTCCCCCAATGCCGCTATCAAGCGCTCAGACAGTGTTCGATTCACAGGGTTTGATGACCCTTGCAAGGATAGGCCACAATTCCAACGGCTTTTAGGTTAGTGTCATTGGCTGTGAGTGGGCACCCAAACTCTCACTGCTATCTCACTGAGATAGAACAAAGGTCACAATATTGTAACCCAACAATAAGTAAGCTAAATTTAAATAACAGTTAACTCATTTCAATATTTTTTGTTGCCATGTAAATGCCAGATCAAAAGTAACACTCATGTTAGTTGGATTGAAAGGCAAAGAAAAATTCTCTGTTCTGTTGTCAAGGTTGGAGGTGTTTTTTCACCACCTTTTATTTTGTATTCATATGAGGTTCATATGGAACAGAAATTACAAAAAAACAAAACAAAACACTGAATTAAATTGGGAAAAAGGAGGAGACGATCTCAGTCAACCCCTAAGCAAATATTTTTTTTTTCTTTTCTTGGAAAGGAAAGTAACACTTGTGTTTTTAAGGAGGCGCCTTACTACATTAGAGCCCCCTCCCTCAATCCTTTATTGTGGAGAGGAAACAAGTTTGTTTGGTGACTGTAGAGCTGTTTAGTTGCTGTTTTGGGGCCGTGTCCAGCGCTCACGGCACACACCACTCTAATGCCACACTCTGTGTGCACTGAGCTGTCATGCAGGCCAAATCATCAGGGAACAAGTGTGTGTGTGTATGTGAATGCAATGTGGCATAGTAGGGTTGTGTGTGTGTTTGTCTGGAACCCATTACCACATCAGCATCATGAGATCACAGCTGTTTTGCCTCAGAACTGTCTGATGGCAATGAGAAAGAAAACCATACAGAAAGCTAGAAGAGGGAAAAAAAGAAAAAGCAGAAAGAAAAAGAACTCAGCTCTGAGGCCTAATTTCACCGACATTGTCCCTCGCCTAATTGCAAAAATCCCTCCCTCGTTCCTTTCCTCCCTGTTGTGCGGCTCCGTGGCGCTCCAAGGTAAAAAAGAAGTCGGGTTCTAATTTCATTTCAGTTTGTCTTAGGACAACTCTTAGATGTTTAATTCTATCCCAATTTCATGTAATCAGGCAAAAGACTTCCCTAGAGGGAGGGCAATGCAGGCCAGGGCCAGGCGTGTGCTATTTGCAAATGTAATTGGTCCACCTTTATTCTGCTCTCCCTGATATTCAGGCTGTCTTTTCTCTTTTCATCCTCCATTATCTTCCCATCCTCCTTTCTCTTTCCATCTCTTCCAGTAGCCCCACATACTTCTTCTCTTCCCATCTCCTTCTTTTTCTCCTCCCTCATCGGTCCCCTCCCCTTTAGGCGAAGTCAGCGTGGTTGTTATTGTGATTTCATATTTTCTTCTCATCCCTGCCTCTGCAGCCTCTGGACATTGACTACAAAATCCATTATCATTTGTATATTTTAATTATGCAAATGAGGATAGCTCAGCTGGCCTGTTGGAAGCTGCAGGGGAGAAAGCAGGAACTCTATTGCGGGTGATTACAATTCATCCGCTCGTCTCGCTTTAATTGTAACAAGCTAATTACCTTGTTTCCATTTAGTTTGAACAATGCCAAATAGAAAAGGGAGCAGTGATAGCTTTGGCTAACTCACAAGGCAAAGCTAGCTGACGGGCATGAAGACAAGAGGGAGGGTGGATGAGGGAGGAGTGAGAAATGAACGAACTAAAGAGGAAAGAAAGACATTTTTAATACCAATGAGACAAGAGTTTACAACTACTGAAAAATATCATTGCAAACATGGTAAGCATTGGCACAAATTTGAGTTAACATGCATTAAATTGGTCAGTGCATTGTATTGTCAGAAAAGTCGCACTGCTTTACAGTAAACACTGAGTCAGGTTCAAATTTTTTGCTGGTTTAACCTGTGTTTTTATGCCTATAGCCCTGTGTGTTGCCAACCCTGCTGTTCTACCTTAGAGCTCTCATTAAAAAGAATAAGATGTTGTGTTTTTTTATTTTTTAATGATTCTGGTCTGAACAAAGTTCTGGTGTGAAGGAGCAACATAGCTGGTGATCTTAGGAAGAGAATGTAATTGCGGGTTAGACAGTCAATAATGTGAGACTTAAAGCTTGAATTTAATGTTTTTGTATTATTATATTTTTAATCTTTATCCTTTAAATACCTCTATGCTCTGATTCTGTGGGGCACTGCACAACCTTTAAGCTGTACCTCAACACTTCAACTATCAAAAACTTTGTTATGATACTGAATCACTGCAAATTATGTGAACACCTTTATCCAACTAGTGTAGCTTAATCTGGATATTGTTTGTGTACAGGTGAGCATGATGGCATTACTGATGTTTGTTGACACTACACTGATCTGTTATATACCATTGGTTAAGAAGTTCAGGTAGGCTACATGGCTGTTTTTACCTTTGATATATACATACACATATATCACTTTGTAGTTAAGGGTAACTGCATTTCATCTAACATAATGTAACATAAATACCACCAGCACCTGGAACATTAAACAAGTTTCAGTGCCCATTCTTTCTGCTATATAGGCTGAGGTAAAATAAGGGCAGCTCAGTGGTCAGTAGACAAATAAAAACCCTGCAGACTCTAGGAGGCAGCTAAGCTGAGTGTGGTGGCAGAGGTGGAGGAAAAGGCAGATTATTGTATAACGTAACAAAAAAAAAAGGAAATTGAGAAATGATGTCAAAAAAACACTCTGCCTTTTAAAAAAGAACAAAGGCTATCATCCTGGACTCGCAAAGACTTGCAGTGCATAACGGGAGTCATAGTCTGCTTGGATCCCCATATGTGAGACCAGGTCTGTGTTTTTGCCAGAGGTGTTCAGTCTCGTATTCACTCTGTTCAGAGGTTTCTCACTGAAATGAGTCCAGGGCTTCTGGGGATCAAGACCAGGCCTCAGCTGAACAAGATCTCATTATCTCTCCCTCACATAGACCCATGTGTACTCAAATGTAGGCACATACTGTACACAGACATAGACACAAAGATGTGTATTCACTCATGCACACACCCCGTCATGCCACAATGAGCAGCATGTCACAATGAGGGACCCTCTATGTGTGTCACCATGAAACCCATGTGTGAAGTATATTACAGATTTAAAGGAGATAGTATATTTTTCTAAGTTAGCCCAAGTTTTTCTATTATGTTTTGTCTGTTTCTGTGCATCTCCGTTCTGTTTTTCTCTTATACTTACCTAAACACACATAAACAAACAGTAAGTCATGTACAAAGTGCACCACAGATGTATATATGCACTTAAATGCACTGCAAACACATAAAAAGAAGCATGAACATATACACACATATGCACAGACTGCTATATCTACAGACACAAAAAATAGCAGTCTTTCCACCCTCATGCACACATCCACATGCACACTGGACATGCAGAAACTAATAATTCACCTTATCTCGTGTCTCTACCAGGCAGCTTGGCATTCTCCTCTTGCCAACTCCCACCTTCTCCATGCCCACCTACTTTGCGGTGCCATCAGGGAGAGACTTGAAAGGTATTTGAAACTGTCTTCCTTAATCATTTCCCGGATCCCGCAGGACACACTGTGTGACGTGACGAAGGAAGGACTGAGGGAGGGAGGGATAAAGGAGGAGGAGGAGGAATGGTGGGGGGAGAAAGTGATGTCACACATC
This sequence comes from Acanthurus leucopareius, assembly GCA_029814765.1. NCBI lineage: Eukaryota > Metazoa > Chordata > Actinopteri > Acanthuriformes > Acanthuridae > Acanthurus > Acanthurus leucopareius. The sequence continues at coordinate 4,479,894 of JAQMCX010000025.1, forward strand.
AGTCAAGTCCTCTCCAAGTTCAGGAGGACCGCCCAGTGACACAAATGGAAGGAAAGAAAGACTAAAAATGGAACCATCCAAGGTTTTCTTATAAGTAAATTTAGTGTTTTTATAATTGAGCTGCAGGAATTATTGAACTTCATGAGATCAGTTAAGCAACTCAAGTAATCATCTCTTTGCAGTGATATCTAAACTGGGTCATGGGCCTCTTTCTGCCACTACCTCCGTCCCCTGTCCATCTGTGACATAACTAGTGGTATTTTTAAAATGACGTTGCATCACATGGTGAGAGGCTGGATTTACTCCTCATGTTGCCTAAACATTAAAAGTTTAATAATCCATGCTTTTGCGTCTTATCTTAGTAAACCTCCCATTGCTTTATTCTTCCATAGGCACATTTTCGCAGAACACTCATATTGAGTTAAATTTAGCGTCCGCCTGTGAGCCAGTGGCAATTACACACTAGTATTACTTAGGGTTGAGAATACTCTGGCCAGTGGTTTTTGAAGCACTTTTCTTTCTTTGTCCCTGTCACCCTGGAAACTGCTGGGGCCTCCCATGACAAATGACTCCCAAGTCTAGAAGTCTGGCACATCTTCAAATAGGTGGCAGAAGCCTTAGAGTGCTCACCCCTAGGTTTAAAAATGGTCCTTGGCATGTCGAATGACGCCTCCCTGGCAGAGAAGATGCTTGAGCTTGTGTGTGTGATAGCTAGAAATGCTAGAGCTTACCTCAATGCACTTCACTCCTGGAATCGAATTTCTCAGTTGGAACTGACCTTTGTCCTTATCAGAGTTGGTCTGCAGTGGGCTGGATGGAGAGACGGAGTGAAAAGTCGATAATACATCAAGTTTTGGATGAGTGATTATGTCAAGGTTATGTTTTGTCACTAATTTTGTTTATGATTTTAAAGAACAGAATCTTACAGCTGAGCCCAATAGCATCTTGACCAAGCCAAATTCAGTTTAAAGTTCATATTGATGAACTTGTGCCATAACCCTGAAAGCCAGTGTGTGCTGGAATAGTTTGGAGCAAAGGGTGAGGAGGGGGATTTTGAGTCAGAGTCAGCAACTCTAGGTCCCTGGCTCTCATACCCTGCCATGAAATAATGAGTTGTTCTATTCAGGTTTAGGGCAAGTCCCTGCCCCAAATGGAGTATGAGGGTGTCTTGTTCTTGGATGTTTGGTGTTGACCTGTCTTGATAAAGAAGGAGCTGACATCCAGCATTGGCCTGCAGGGGCATTGCTTGTTCCTTTGTATTGAAATGGACCACTTGAGGTAGTTTTATTATTTATAACCAGCTCGGGCCTGGAAATGCCTCAATTTGCATCAGCTGGAGAACTTGGTTTGGGGGAAGAAAGCCTGGGCTACTTTTCTTATCCTGCTGCCACCACTATTCAGACCTAGCTAAGCAATGAGCCCTGTGTTGGCTGAGATGGGGTAGTCACAGTGTATGTTCTGTTACGTCTACTGACACAAAATTGTAGACCTTTTTTCACTTTTAAATGTCATTCTTAGGTAATTTGTTTGTAAATACCTTCCCTCAATACGCTGTACTTTGTCTCTGTTCATGGTTCTGAAATACCAAAATAAAGCCTTGTCAGAATAAGTCATTTCTTTTTGTAAGTAGTATTTTGGTGATTAAGCGTTACTCCCTACATACGACATTAAGATTAAGGTTAAATTAAAGATAAAGTATTTTAAATAGAAAAGGACACATACTTCATTGTCTGTCCTTAAGAAATGCATGGAATTCTGCAGTTATAAGACTTTAGCATAAGAGCTGCCTATGTTTTAAATCCTAATCCCAGTAACCAATGTCACACAACGATAATACCATAATGGAAACATCTGGAGCCAATAAATTCCATCTCTTTCTACTTACATTTGGAGAGAGAATTCATTTTTATAAGCTGTGGACGTGTACACTCGTGTATCCTTGCATGTGTTTCTAAATGGTAAATCTCTAGTACTTGCTGTTCCATTATCGATTTATGTGCTGTTTTTGTTGTTGTTGTTTTTTCTCTTTGATGCAGTTGAGGAACTGTACTGTACTGCCATGACTTATTTGCCTTTTCCATGTCCATATATACACATATATATTCAACTTGTTTATAAATTGCAAAAATGGTGTCCGCCATAAAGAAAACAGAAAATCTCCTCCGCTGAGATTATTTACATCTTAAAAGGTCAAGAAATGCTTTACCTTAACCTTAACCTTTATATGGCAATCCACCGCCATCTGAACCTCTGATCCTGTTATAACTCTCGATTACTTTAACACACAGATGTTGTGCAGTGACTCAAAGCTGATTTAAATACCTTTCAGTTTTAATGTACAGAGATAGAGTGATTTGATCTCCTTGGTAAATATGTAGCGATCACAGATAACTTAATACAGCAGCTAAGCGACGTGATGTCTATTTGACCTATATGAATGTTAATACTGTAAAATACCACATATCCAACCTTATGACTCAAACTCTGCCATTTTTTCATTTATATACAACTGTGAGGCTTAATGATGAAACCATATGTCATCTGACGATGTATGTCTGTGTGTGTTCTCTCTGTCTGTATTGGTTGGCTGCATACACAGCTTGGCAAGTTACATGAAATCTATAACCTGTTACCAATTACACAATACTTGGTGACAGCACACAATGCTCCAGAGGTCTGTCCTCACAGGTGAAAGGTGACATCTGAGTGTAGATGCATATTTAAATAATAAAAGCAAGTCAGCTAATAACAGTAAAAGAGAATGCTTGTGAATTAAAAAGAATGTATCACTCTGTGAGCAAGTGCCAAGATAAGCATGTGTGTGTATGTGTGTGTGTGACTCTGTGTGTGTGTGTGCGTGTACGTGTCTGTGTGTGTGTTTTATAAACTGTGATTTGTAATTGGGGTCAAGATATTTAGGGAAACACGCATGACTATTAATGAGGAAATATTTCAATCTTAGATATATTAATCATCTAAGAAATAATCAGGATTGAAATCTTTGTCATTTAATTAACAAGGTTTTGATTAATGCACTGAACGCCACAATCCAGGAACAACACATTAACTAGATTGAAGACTTCAAAAGATGCTGTGTGATTATAATATGTCAGTCTGCATTATCCCAGCACAGCTATGTCTGGAATATGTTTGACCTTTGGCTGAGGATGAACTTTATGTTTCAAATACATCTGAGAAGCTTATAAAACTGTGACCTGCATCAGTTTAAGAGATGACAGCCATATGTTCTAATCCTAGTCTCTGGAATGTAGAATGTAGGATTCATAGCTTGGTAGTCTTTGACAAACGATTCTCTGCTTGATTTATTGTAAGAAGCTGCCATGCTATTAGAGTATTGTAGCACACACAGAGGATTGTCTTGCATAAGAACTTAAATACTATGGAGAGTGAAATTCTCTTTAATTGTCATTGGCTTCCCTTTGCAGCTTCAAAACTATATAGCATGCATCAACCAAATGCTCCAAAAAGCCAGCAGACAGCACATTTAAAAATCTACTTTCTCTCTCATATCTTGTTTGTGTCCTCTGGGTTTCAAATACAACTCAGAGGTTCACCAACAGGTTGGGATTAGAGAGAATGAGGCGAGAGAGAGAGAGAGAGAGGAAAAGGGGGGATTTAAACGTTAGCGTTCATTTAGAGATCAGACACTTAGAGGATCATCTTAAAACTGTGTCTGAAAAATAACCATTTTAAATCGCCTTTAGATTTTTTTAACCACATGACCTTGCATTTCCCTCCCTGTGCTCCTGCTTGAGTGTGTGGCATACATGTACATATATTCAAGCTAGCATCCAAATGCATACACAAACTACCTGGGCAAAAGTGAATAACCATTTATGTAACACCTACATGCAACTCTATCTGGTTGCTGTAACCTCCTCCTTTCTGGTGAGGCCAGCTGAAAGTGCACTTTTACAGTCATATTTAAACAATGTATAAATATATATATATATAACTATAACTATAAACACATTGCTTTCGGTGTGGTTAAACAACAGGTCTTACAAACTAGTTCTGAACAACTGGCTTAAGGTTTGCAACAAAAAAGGTCACACACAGTGACAGCCAGGCCTTTATGCCATTCTGAAGCCCCCCCTCAGATAGGCAGGTAAGAAGGTGATCCTCCCTGCTCCAACCCCCAGTATCTCCAAAACAAAGGGAGCAGTGTCAGACAAAAGTGGTAGGAGCCAACATGTTACTCCTAATTTATAAGATGTACCACATGTTAACGTATTTAATTGCGCACCATCTGCATAACTGTGATAGGAGTTACTAACTATCTGCCCAACAGGAAGCACTTACAAAACAAACAGTTAAGGGTCAAAGTCAAAACTTTGAAAAACACCTCAAAGAGTAGTAGAGGAGGAAGAATAACTAGGATTGACACTTCTATCTGAAAGGAGATTCTCTCCAGGGCCTGACCTGGGGATTCCCTTGTCCTTCATCATGCACAAAGATGTCTGTAGATAGTCTAAGAATATCAGTTTCTGTGAAGTGCAAGTAATAAAAGACAGAATATTATGCCATCAACAGCAGCTGTAAGCTTCTGTGCTTTTTGCTATTATCTGATTTTGTTTATGGAGAATATAAAAGGACCAATACTATACAATGATGTCTGGAACTAAGGGGCCTGGTCCTAACAACAAAATGCATCCCCTGACTGCAAATTCAGAAAAAAAAATTATCCTTGTCTGCATATTTTTTTCCATCTAGCAAATATAGTATCCTGTAATGACCTGTGCTATTTTTTATGTTAATCTGTTTTTTAAACATCTGTACTTGCGTGTTACTTCCTGTTCCAAGCACATGGAGCACTTTCATTGTTTTTAATGCTCTGCATTAATGTTTTCATGATTAAACTTCTGGGCCAGCCAGAATAGCAGAAAGCTTGGGATTACTACTGCTGCAACATCTGCGGACTATGCTAATGGACCACATATGTTTTTAATGTTTAGATTTAGAAGCCAACATGCTGCTCTTAATTTCATCTCAGAGAGAGAGAGGATGCGTGAGGGTGGCGAAGAGGGGATTTACTCTTAAAATAAGTAAATCACGACTGATGACAAGAGACCCACCCAAAGTGTGTGAGTGTCCCTGAGCACTTAAGGAAACCCAAATAGCCCCATCTGTCAATTTTACACTCTGTGATTCTTACTTAGTGCGCAGTCACTGTAAGTGTAATATGCTGTGGGGATTTGATAAAAACGAAATACACACACTAAAGACAAAAACATATTTATGCTTTCAGCTATGATTTTTAATCCTTATTTTAGAGTGAAAACTGGTAAAGGAGGAGTATTTTAAGAGTCCAATCTGGGCAGAAAGGCCGGCTCAGGACAACCGGAACTAACATGAACATGTTGTAGTTTTCCTCTCAGTGTTGTTTGTTGGTTGGAAATATCCAGTTGTTGCTTTGTACAAATATCCTGTGAAGTTATTGATATAAACTCTTTGGTTGATTTCTCAAGATCAAAATGTGGGGATTTTTAATTCAAAAGATGTGAGTAAAAATTAACTCCAGTTGCAAGTGCTTCTGATTTACCCTTTATAGTTAAATCTAACTGAATTCTGACCTTTAAAACTGAGAGTCAGTCTTTGCCCGCAACTGAGATTGACTTCTGGCTCAAGTTAACACAGTGTTGCTTGTTAAATCTCATGGTGAAAGAAAACAAAGAGCAACAGTTTTCCTGGGCAGGTTTGTTCAGTTTAACTTGAGCTAAATGCATCAGTATGCAAACATACTTCTGCTGATGTGCTGATATCTAGCCTATTGGGTTCACCATCTTAATTTTATTATTATAGCCCATTAGCAACACAGAATACAACTAGCCCTGAAGGGGAAATCATTAGCTCAACAGGTAATGTCATTTATAGCAAAATATTGAACAAATTGAGCTTTTGACCTGATGGTAGTGAAGAAATCATCTCTACTGACCATCTGCACTGAATTTAATAGCAATCTAGTTGTTATAGTTGTAAAATGAGATTTCACTCTAAACCAAAAATGCCAAGCTGCACATGGTGCTAGAGGAAAAGTCAAGTAATTTACAGCCATCGTCACTGTTGTCTGTGAACAAATTTTTGTCAGCATATCTAGTTTACTCTAAAATTATTTCATTAATTTACCAAAAACTTTGACCTTTTGGTATCCTCTGAGGAAAAGTCAAAAGATCACTAATGTCAATAACATTTATCTTCTGTGATAGTTATATTCTATCTGCTATGCACATAATTTAATACCAAAACATCCAGCAGTTAAGTCACTTCAGTCTGGACCAAAGTAGATTAATAATGTAATTTATGATTTACAACTAAAGAAAATAAATTGACTTGAGATGAGTTCATGGTGTGTCAGTATATGGTGATTGTGTGTGTAAACTTTTAGACAATTTTAGGTGGCATCCAAGTCAGTTTGACATTTTACTGATTATTAAGTCATACTTCACTAGATGAGTGTTACTGAAACTCAAAAGTGAAATGCAACACCCAATATAACATCAGGTTTACAAAAATTCCAGCCTGATCATAGTCACTGTACGGATGGTATTTAAGTGCCCTGACTTTCATTCTAAAATGTAATCAAATTCAAATTTAAGACTTGTAATTATAGCAGGATAATGAACTGTATAAATGAACCTCAGTAGGACTCCAATATTGGTATTAAAGATGTTTTTCTTCTCTGTTATTCATAACATCTGTCGTTAGGTTGTGAAAAATAGATTATATTAATGTTGAGGGGAATGTTAATCCATCTAAAATAGGCGTGAAAAAAAAAACATTTTGTAGCATCCAATGTTTTCACACTGTGTTTGTGTATGTACTTATCTCAGTGACGTGTTTGTATGTGTTGTTTTCACGTGACTCAGGCTTATTGTGATATCATCAAAACCAGTAAAGACTCACATTTCATCATTAGCACTGTCAGATCAGTGTCACATATCCCACACAATTCTGTCAATGGCTTAATCTCTGCCATTCACACTGTTGTAGAAGGGTATTTACGCATCAGTGGATCAGCAGTAATTCAACAAGAGATCAGGCACAATAATACTAACAATAATAATGGTAAAAGCTGTTTTGACAAAGATTTTTAATGTGGGGGATTTGCACATCAAAAACAATACCGATGTAGAATCCACACATATGTGCAGTGTATGATCCTGTTTAGAAGTTCATGTGACAAATAAAAAACAAGATGTGTTTGTGAAAATTTATTGCAAAAATATACTTGAAGAATTATTAAATAACAGAGAAAAATGTAGAACAATATTTTAGTGTCATTTTTCAGTTGTGTCAAAACTGTTCTTTGCATGATTTAACATACAAGTTTTCCGAAACTTTGTCAAATGCTTAAATATACAGGTACTTGTATCACATCAATATATGAAAAAATATTTGAAAAGAAATACATAATCAAAATACTTAATTGTGGAGTTAGAGTAATTTTTTTGGTCCCAAAAATGAGGACATATTTAACAAAATAAATTGTTGTAAATGTTATTTGTTGTCTGGAAAACCCTTGTGTCTTATAATCTCCAGCTGTGTGTGTGTGTGTGTGTTGTATGTATGCCTATCTGTGGACTGCATATGTTATTCAACTTAAG
>JAQMCX010000025.1:4487743-4601047 GCA_029814765.1 Acanthurus leucopareius
CTCTCTCTCACACACACACACACACACACACACACACACACACACACACACACACACACACACACACACACACACACTTGTCTTGCAGAGGAAAAAAAGGGAGAGCTAATACTTGTTATTTAAACACCAAAGCAGATAGGCGGCTGAACAATAATTATTTTCTGGAACAATAATTATTACCATTTAATTCTGTTGTTTACCATTTTGCCCGGTGGCCCCTCTTTAAAAGCCAACCTCTATCTATAATGGCGAGCCCTTGAGCAGAACTGCATTTAAAATAAATATCAAATAATTAAAAATCAAATAATTGAAAAATAAAAGTGCTGCTTTTTTGTGTTGGAACAGTAATTGCTTGTGAAACATCTAAGCTGTTTCTTCCCAGAACACAGTTCTTGGTTGAATTTGGTGTAAGATTTCATGTTTTCATGTTTTGTTTGAAATTTGTGTTTTACAAGGACATGAAGTAAACACGAATTAATTGCTTGGATTTATTTTGACCAAAATATAAAATATTTCTGCTTTCTTCAAATTAAAATAGATGATTATTTGGAAATTCAATTGTGAAAAAGGGAAAAGTTGGAACAAAATGTACCGAATCAAGAAAACTTTTTCAAAGTGATAGATTAAGGTGTTCTTCCATGAGACCGATCAAATTACTGACATTTTTACTGCTGGTACTTAATAAGCTGTCTCCAAGTTGTAGTTTAGTGAAAGAAAAATACATAGTAAATACAGCAGAATCTAAAGCAACTTAAAGCAGTTTTATAAATTCGTGATTTGCTTTATTTGCTTTATTTTGTCAGTTTGCTGGTTTCAGATTTAGATTCTTCATTGTATATTTTTTTAAGCAGCATACAAACAATAAAAAGATCAACTGTATAATCTGGCACGGATCTCTGGTATTGTGCTGTATTATTGAAGGGATTACAAGGTGGATCATGGGATTACACAATTAAAGCTTGTCTAGAGTGTAGGGGCCACACTGATGTGATGCTGTGATGACACAAACACCAGGGATGCGCACAATCACACATATACAAACACATGCTCAGACTCAAGCAGGTATTTCCTGACATGTTGAACAAAATATGCTGAGATGACTCTTTTTTGCTCTAAAATTCATCTCTTTTTTCATGGCTATTATTAGAATGATGAAAGTTAATCTTGACAAACTAAAATTCATCACATACCTCAATCACTTCAGTCTGTATCTGCTTTTTGACTCTAGCTGTATGGTGCTTTTGCAACCAAAGAACCTCTCTTTGGACTTCAGTGGCCAAAGTGTTCACAGGCCTCCAGTCACAACATCTAGAACTATTTGCACATCTTTACCTTCCCTATGAAAAGGGCATACTTTACTTTGACGCCATAATTTCCAAACAGAGCAAACCATCCCACCCTGAATGACTTGTTTATAAAGAAACAATAAGTATAAACCTCAAGTATTTGCAGAAGTTTTCCCCGGAGCGATACAGCTAAAAAAAAAAAAGGACAAGCAACATGAGAGTTACCTCATAAACACAGACCGCTGTAATGAAGGATGGGACACTAATGGGGATGATCTCATGATTTTAACTAATCGTCACTGGGACAATAACAGAGTAGTTTATATGTCAACATTTGTGCAGAAACACCTGCTGACTGATATTACAGTTGATGAGGTCACTGATACCCATCCATCCCTTCTCCTCTCTTCCATCCCTGTGTTCGATTTTTGTGGGAAACCAAACTCTTTCCATTCTTTCCTTTTTACACACCCCTTCCATCCCTATGTCTCTGCATCACTCTCTATGTAGCCTGGTGATTAAGCAGTAGATTAACCTCCAGTCCTCATTAATAATAGACGAATAGAAAAAGCCTCCGTTGTTCCGCTTCCTGTCTACAGCACTAATAGAGCCTTTAACGTTCACATTAACATAGCTCTTGTTTACTCGTGCAGATGGACAGACAAGTCAGAAACACAGAAAAGCGGAAAGGCAGGACACATAGATGCATCACGTGCTGTGCAATGCATTTAAAATGATGTGGCTAAAAGTATGTGGAAGCATGATCATTACACCCATATGTGATCATCGATCTTATTGCAAAACCACAGGCAGTGAAATGCAACAATTCAGTCTCCACTCTTCTGTGAAGTCGTCTCACAAGATTTTGGCACCTGGCTGCAGGGATTTTCTCTCCCATTCAGCTACAAGAGGCTCAGTGGGTGATAAGCACTCACCATTCGACTTTATCCTAAGTGTTGGATGGGTTTGAGGTGATGACTCTGTGCATGGAAATCAAATTCTTCCCACACCAAACTCAGGAAACCATTTGCTTTATGGACATTGCTCTGTCCACGGTGCCATTGTTATAATAAAAAAGAGAAGGGTCTTTTCCTAAACTGTCGCCCCAAAGCTAAAACTGCATTAAAACAAAATACTGCACGATAAGATTTTTGAGAGTGACCAGCAATGTCTACATATTTTTGGCTATTTATAGCATATTGATTAAAGCTGCTGCACCTGTCACTGAATCTGTGGTGGCTGAAACTGAACAGCTCTGTAACCAACAGGTTGCCACTGGCAGTAGAAGAAATTTGTCCTGCTGATTTGATGTGATTTCACTTAATTATCACAATATTCCACTAAAATATGTCCTGTGTCTCAGATGTAACAAATAAGAAACAAATAATAAAACATACTATTACATCGAGTATTAAAATAGATGGTTTCAGTGCATCAATTTAATCACTCCCTTGATTATTCAGTTTTTAGTCCACACAGGAACACTGAGGCCTACTTAGAACCCAAAATCTGATTTTAGAATGATGTTCCCTGGAGTAACACACGCAGCCCTTACCTGTCAGCTGCTACATATGAGCTCCAATAAAATGTAAGTGTACAAACACCGGATACAAGACATTTACTTTCATGCCATTAATCTTGCCTTTTCTCTTCAAATGTGCTCATATCGTTTAGGAATTAAGCTTTTCACATACAAGTTAATAACAATGAGGAACTGAAGTTTTTGCTGAAAAATAAGCTTTCACACAAACACACACCAACACACACTTACACACACACACAAAGCAAAGCAATACTGAATACAGGCCTTATGGGACAACATTTGTGGTAATTCATTCAGAATCCATTTTAACGCATTGTGCAGGCCTAAGTGCCAATCTTCCTTTTTGGTGAGTTTCCATGATTTTATGTCCCATATAAAACGATGTAGTTTCCTCCACAATGGCCTATTTAAGTTACATTACCGCCGAATATTCCCCAGTAAAGAAAATTAAGCCGTGATACTGTGAGATCATCTCAGTTAGTTATCTTCTCCCCGCCGAGATGTGTTGCTTTGACACCCCGCGGAGAACTGAATGATTCTCTTGGACGAGAGATAATAATCTTGTACAGAGTGTCTCGTGCCTGTGATCTCCCCCTCTTTCTTTCTCTCTCCCTCTTTTTCTTTGCCTCACTTTCCTAAAAATAAGTTATACTGCTGTATAATGTTTTTAACCATATAAAGATGTACAAGGATCGACAGAAGAACAGTATTATGTGTATGAGGGGTAGAGAAACTTTTACCAAGTTTGTGCCATAAGCACACCCATAAAACAGAGTAGCAGAAAGATGACAGGATACAGAATGTAGGCAGTCACTGCCCTTCCCAGTTTCCTCTTTATTTAGTTTCTAGTTTGTAAAAGTTCTGCTAAAGAGAGTCACATAAATCCCTAAAATTTTAAAATGATCAACTCAGGTATTGCCAATTAGGATTTCTAAGCGATGATGTTTAAATAGGATGCAGCACTCAAATATTTAAATGTATATTTAATATTTACAATGTACTTGTTACTGCTTCAAAAGCAGCCCACACTGCAGACTTCCTTAAATGATTTAACTAAGCTATGTTCAGAAGATAAGGAGGTTTAAACTTTTGGTTCAACATGCATTGGACATACACTGTATGATAAATAGTGTATGAAACTATAACGTCATCACTTTTTTTTTTTAGGACAACCTTTTGAAACCTCAGTTTGGCATTATGGCTTTGCTGATGAGCCACAAGTGACCATATTTGAACGAGAAGGTGGAACTGGTGAAGGTGGAACCCACCTAGCAGGCAGTCAGCAGCTGCCCTCGATTTAATTGGATTAGCCCTTAACTATGCATTGTTTAATGTAAGCTCAGCTATAAGTTCGCCCCCTTGTGAAGTTGAAATGAACAGAGAAATTAGATATGCAGGTCAAATCTGTGTTTTATACCTGTATTTCTGCTGAGAAGTTGTGAAGTTGGAGCTCTGTGTGACTGAACTCATATTTGGAGTCAGCCTCAAGTGGCCATTGGAGGAACTGCAGTTTTTGCCACTTCAAATTGGCTGCATTTGTAAGCCTGAGTTGTTGCCACTTAAATTGTATGGTTATGGTTACATTTCTACCACCAAATTTGCATAGCATTCCATAAATTATTTCATAGGCTCCCTGGTTTAGCTTGATATCAGAACTTTTCCTCAAACACATGAACACTGAAACAAGAAGATGTTGACAAATCTTTTTTAGTCCATCATGAACTGTCAATAATGATGCGTCTTCCACTAAAAAGGGCCACCTAAATACTCACTGGAATTTATTTTAAAGCTGGTATCTGTAAAGTTTGTAAAGTTTCTCCTGAAAATTTGGATCGATACATTCAGCAAATTTAAATGAACAAATCAGGTAAATATTCTCACACATCAAAACAAAGCACATTAATGTAGGTGTAGATATAAAACCGTAAGACATGCTGTAAAAATATGGTTTGGAAGGCTTTCATAATAAATAATAAAATTAGAAATGAAAGGAATACCAAACTAAGGGGTGGTTAATGCCAAAGATGGATAATTTATGAAACACTTTCTTCACTGTCTTATATAATACATCTACAAAACTCTTTATTATATGAAATGTTTGCATATCCCAAACAACATCAGATATGTAATGTTCTCATCTGTCACACTCTAACACACACACGCACACACACACACACACACACAGACTGTACCCCACCCCCTCTGACCTTGTAGGCTCTTTGCTTGCCTTTAGAGCGCACTGTAGCGCCCAGCAGTCTGTCTGCACCAGAGCTAATTGGCTTCAGCTCAGTGTTCACTGTTAACGTCTCATTACTCATTCCACTTAGAATAACTTCCACAAGTTTGCTTGTATTCAGGGGTCATTAAAAGTCAAGCAAGCCTTTAATTATGAGCCTGGATCGTTCAGTAAGTAAAGTTGCATCTCTCAGCAGCTCTGAAAATATGGTGTCTTGACTAAGTCCTGTTAAAAATCACTCATTAAATACAAGCAAAGTGATTCTGTGGTGAGCAAGCAAAAGGTCCAAATATCACAGCAAAATTAAAGTAATCATGGGAAACATAAACTGATAGCATATGGGCTTTTAAATATGATACTGCAAACATGTACAAATTTTGACGAGGTCAACATACACTTTGAGAGCCACCAGAGAGACACAATTTTCCAAGATTATTATAGGAATATCAAAGGAATAGTAGAGATAAAGTACAACGAGGCAACTCACCAAATATATCATACTCACACTGTGACTTCCTACAGCTTTAGAGTGCTGCTGGAATGAATCCATTAATCTGAAAATTAATTAGTTTAACTTCTGATTTCCTCAACTCAAAGTCAATGGGTTTTAATTTGAATAGGATGTCTGAAAGAAGATCTGTGTTTAACACAAGTTTAAGAAGCTTTCTAGTTTTGTTCTACGAGATTAAATACCTTAGTAAATACCTCACAGGATTTTAGGAGTTGCATATGTTAAATGTCATCATGCTGAATAACTAAATAAGCTGATCACTAGTCTGCCTCTAGAGACTGTTATGTTAATATAGCACTCTTGCAAGCTATTTAACCTCTAACTTTCCACCCTGTTGACCTATCAAGTTATAATATGTGAATAGTATAGTGTAGTAGAAAGGTTTGGGTGTTGATGCTGAAGTCAGACTGTTGTGTAGTTTATTTTTACTCCTGGCAATTACATTTGTGCTTCAAAGTTTATGGTAGTGGTGTACATTTGTAAGGATTATCTTGTTGAACTGCATATGCAAATTTTTCTTACTTTTCTTTGCCACCAGTCTAATTTTTCACAACAAAACAGAAGTCAGTTAAAAAAAATCACATTGGCTTGTTGTCGAGTCTAATAAAATTAATTAGGATGTTTGTTTGTTTTACATTTCAGAACACTTTTAAATAGACAGGCTTTTATACACACACTTCTAGTGGGAGTCTCTGACTGGCACCTTCAGAGTTAAAGATTTGGAGCAAGTAAAACCAAGTTTACATACACAAATAATGCTGCCATCAATATTTTTCTATTCTAGCTGGTGATACTGTTTCATTCCCTTTCCTTTTTTATCTTCTGTTATTTCCACAACAATTTTTGACTTACTTATTTGTTTTATCTTGTAGGACCTTATTATGCAACACTTAAACATTTTTGATAGTTGGGAAGGAAACACACAAACACATGCATATGCACACATACACACACACACACACACACACACACAAACAAACACTCACACCACCTAACAAAACCCCTCACACCAATCAACCCAAACACTCACACACAAAAAACAAAAACAACAAAAAACTGCTGTGTGGATTTCTATGTAATTCGAGGGATTAAAAATCGAAATGGACTTAAATCGTTGACCTCCCTTCATGTGTAGCTTGTCTCCATCACATTATGGTCAAATTAATAATTATGCAAAACCCCTTAAGGAAAAGCTCGCTATATCTTAAGTAATAAAAAATAAAACAGAAAAAAAAAAATAATAAAAAATAAATAATGTTCCGTGGGGCCTAAACATTCAATTACGAACGATTTCAATGCAGTTATGGTTGATAAAAATACACAGCTTCACATCGCATCATGTGTTTTTTAGAATAATTTTTCAATAATTCACTCGGGCTAATGTTCCAGATCTTCAATGAAATACGGGAATTTTTAGAGGTTGGTCTGCCGTGCTAATTGGTACAACCGCCTCAGGCAGCTCACATCAAACTGAGGACAGCATCGTTCACAAGGCTGCGTCTGTCTTGGTATGGGAACATGTAAAAATAGAAACATGACAAATAAAAGCGAAATTAGAACAGGACATGCCCACCAATGAGGACTACACATACTGCGTGTGCTAGGAACTTTTAAAATTACAGGCCTGGTGTAAATAATAAAAAAAAAAATGGCAAAAACATTATATTACAGAAAACTTCGCATTAGAATTCAGTGAAAATGTAGCATATAACATGCTGCTATATGTCTGTGTAAATTTAATTAAATAACAAAATCATCAACAACAACAACAAATCAATACCGTTAATATTCCAAAAAGTGTTTAGGCAATCTCAAAGCTATGTTTTAAACACTGAAAAAAATAAATAATAAAAAAGAAAAAGTGATGACCCGTGATCCATGGTGGCACAGCGGAACGCGCACACGCACGCGCGCAGTCCCTTCCCATCTCCAAATCCAAAATGCGTCATTGCTTATTAAGGGGAATGGGCAGACTGAAAAACAACATCAACAATCGTCATTATTATTCATCCAATTTATGTAAGATGTTTGTTAATTGTAATGCACAGTTAAGTCTTTGTTGCAGATGGACAGAAGACTCCCATTCAGCAAAAGACGTGCGGCATTAAGTAAGGATTAAAACTGGGACAAGCAGGCTGCGACTGCGCACCATAATGTAGCCTACATCTGCCTTTAAATCCACAATAAATTAATAGAGGCACTGGTGGGTTTTTACAGGATGCGCTGGAACATGTCTTATGACCCATTATTACCGATTTGTGATGTAACTTCAATTAGACTGCCGCAGTTTAAAATAAGGAAATAATCTAAACAATTTGGAACGACGGACATACAGGCCTATCATATTGCAAAAATGTCCGTGTGTTTTATTAAACCAATTCTATCTGATTAAAATGTCAAGATAAAATGTATTTATTTATTTATTTATTTTAGGGGGATAATTCAATATTAAGAATGAAATCAATGCTGTATGGTGATTCAGACTTGCTCCAGTGCGTTTTGAAAAAAGGAGGCGATGCATTTCAATATGGTAATCACTCACCCGGGGCATGTTTCATTTATTGACAGATTTGATGTTAGATGTCTCAAGCTCACTTAGTGTTGTAGCTCTTCATTTATTATGTTTTGAGCACTCTCTCCCTCTTTCTCGAGAGTTTGACCCTTTGAGGTCACACAAGCAATTCTTTTTTTAAACGCGTGATTAATTTCTCAGTAGGGCGACCGACTAATGCATTATGAAAAAAGTGAAATGTATTCCAAAGGGGCTAATAGCGTTATTGTATTCCAATAAGCCTTTTCCTGCTTCACATGGTTTAGACATGCTCCGCTTTTTATAACGTGTCAGAGACATCTTTCTCAGGGAGAGAGAAATTGTGCATCATTATGATCTTTAAAAACAGGGAATTCGCCGGTAATTGAGATTTTGTTAGTTATATCAGTTTAGCCCTAAACTTACTTAAGTTTTTTATAATTATAACACAAAATTACAAATTTTATCTTTCAACAAATGAATGAACAGTAAAAACATAAATGGCCTAAAGTAAATAAATAAATAATTACATAAATAAAAGTGGCTACTACTTAAACTTTACTAACCATTAAGTTGCTAATTTTTGTGGTTACGGTTATAATAAACATACCATATAAGTCAAAGGCCGTTATTGTAGTCTTTTCAGAAGAAAAATTGAAATATTTGGATTTTTCCTACGGAAATGATTATTTATTAGCTTTTAAAAGCTACTGACTAATACCTGTTTTGCAGCCTGTCTCACGAGCATTTCCTCCTTTCTCTCTATTGTGACGTCACTCGTTTCAATAGCTGCGGCCCGTGCGCGGCTCGCGCCTGTGGCCCCCCTCTTGTCCCATCCCAGCTCGTGTTCCCGTGGCGTCCGTCCGCGAGACAAAAGCAAGCGCGGTGACAGGCTAAATTGGTTTGAAAAGGAGCAGATGGGGCTCGTGCTCTCTGTTGTTGCTTACACACACGAGCTGCAGACACACACGCGCAGATTTAAGACTGAGCCTAAAAGTGACCCTGTCATGTTTATCAAGATGATATTGAGAGAAAATTGGTCGAGAATAATTTAAAACCAGTCTTATTGACCAACATCCTTTTTGACCAGATTGAGAACTGCCGAGACCGATTACTTCAAAATTAACAAAAAAAAAAAAAGGTTTGTCCAGATACCTTTTTTTTCTCAACTTTCAGTATATTTATGAGCTTTACTGAATAAGTTCCAGTAAGTTTCTTGTTTCAGAGCCTCCAACAGAAAAGAAGTTTCTGACACCTTGAAATTAATGGAGGATTCTCTCAGGCTGATGTCTATCTGCTCCAAATTACTTGCAAAAGTGTAAACTAAAAAAAAAAGGGGGAGGGGGCAAAAACAATGCATAAAGGTAGCAATGCAAAAGAGATCTTTTAATAAGATATAAAGAGATACTTTAATTGTATTGTAAGGCTCATAATTTGTGCAATACCAGCTGATTATTTGCATCCCTGCCTATTTTGGCCCTATGATAATAATTTATTTCATCTCTGCTCTGTATACATGTCTCAAGAACAGCAGTGATGATATGCATTGTTAAGTTATTCAAAACACTTCCTTCTGGAGAAAATTTCATTCATGTGTCATCAAAGAACATACTGTTACAACCTTTATCAAGAAGTTTCTGTTTGACCCATGACCATACAATGATCCCTCTACTGTATGCCAACAATCTCCTTCAGTAATAAACTGCTGGTGTTGAAAAAATAAAGCTGTTTATTTTTACATGCATGCATTATCATTGACACTGACCCCCTCAATTGAACAACTGCAAGTGTAAAGAGTTCTTTTTGTTGTTTTGATTTGTGTATCCTTTATCCCAGACATGAAACACGGGTCACATATGAATTTGTCCTGAAAAGACCTTCATTAGGTTGTTTTAATTAACCAAGATAATCAGTATTTGGGACACCATTTCATTGCATCCCTATGCAGAGTCAAATAAGATCCTTCAGCCATTTACTGATGACTATGAGGCAGCTAATATCTGGGTTATGGACTTCATATTTAGGTCTGTGCCTTCATATCTGTAATTTGCCTGCATATTTTTAGTGGAAAAAGTAATTGAGCAAACATGCCTGGTTTCAGAGTTTGAAGCGCAGGAGTGTAGCTAGGAATTCCAGCCCCTCCTGAGAGAACACTGATCTGGACCCCCCACCATCATGTTAAATGAAATCACCTTTCGGTGCCATTTTTAGGGCTGTCACTGCCTTTTACAGCATTGGATGCTAGCTGGAGGCTCCTCTGACCCTCAATTACAACAGATGATATAGGCTACAGTACACTTCCTGCCTATTATCTCCTGGGAACGACTTGCACATGCATAGAGAGTAGTATTTTGAAAAGCTTTCTCAGCACTGACTGTGGGAATCCGCTGTCAGACATAATTCTGATCCCCAGAATGTCTTCTTGTCTGGTATCTCAGCCTTTACATTTTCTTCCTTCGGCCCTCATGGTCAGACTAATGTTCTAGGCCTCCTTCATATTGTTCTTGTGTTTAAAAGCCACATTTCCAATTCTAGGTTATTTTGCTGGCTGTGTCTGTTGCCAGCCTCTCTGTCATCAGTTTGTTGCAAATTAATTTGAACCTTGTTGGTCTTGTGTTCTAAGTTGCACTCCTTTGTTGTTAATTTCTGGGTTTCTTAAACTTTAATATGTCAAAGACACTCTACCTCTCTCACCCACACCCCAAACCATGTGCAGTCTACCAACAGACACCCATGTGATGAGGAGGGCTGGTACTGTAGTGATGTAGTCATGACTAGCAGGTGGTGTAGTGTCAAATTAATTTAAAATTTATTTTCGTTGACTCACTAATGCTGTGAGTAAAGAATGATGCTAGTCATAAATTCTGGGTTGGGTCTTCTGTTGTTGCCATAAGTGTCATTTTAGTTGTTTAGTTGGACTGGACAGCTCAACGTGAATGAAAGGAGAAATAAAGTGTGTGTGTATGTGTGTGTTCGTAGCTGTGTGTGTACTGGATGGTGGGCTGAGCTCGCGCTACACGCCAATCAAACGCCAGGCAGGTGCGTGGTCGAGAGAGAAACAGAGAGAGAGAGAGAGTGAGAGAGAGAGAGCGAGAGCGAGAGAGAGGGAGAGCGAGTGAGAGAGAGACGGATTAGGACGGCGCGTGGTGTCTCTGAAAAGCGAATAAAGCCGGCGCGAGCGTCGCAGTTTACTCACATCTCACGAGCGACTCTTTCACAGTTGGAGACAAAAGCCGGTACTGATTCCACGTGTTTTACGGACATTATTCGGTGAAGTCTGTTAGTTTACGTGATAAAAATGAGATTTTTAGAGCTGTGTAAGGTAAATCGATTTCTTTCGTGACGGAGATATTTTTTTTTTTTGACGCTGTGACTGTTTTTGGAGTACTCGCGGGAGTCAGAGGTAAGGACTGTTCAACTATGTCTACTATAAAGTTAGCCAAAATGTTAGTAAAAATGTACCTACCTAACGGTAACTATGTGGGGCAGAAACCAGGCTGCAAAACTAATTAAAAAGGAGAATGCTTGAAAAAGTGTGTGAACAGCTCACATTCCGTTGCATAACGTAATTTGGAATTAATCGGCTCTTGGCCTCTATTATTATTATTATTATTATTATTATTATTATTATTATTATTATTATTATTATGTAAAAATGTCAAGCGTGATATAGTTTCAGAAATACCTGTGCTCTCACTTTGCTGAAATTTAAACTTGGGCTCAACTGGAATTTATATTGTGTATGCTTTAAAACTTGTTGTCCATTTTGTTTTTCGGCCTCACAATTTTTTATTAGTCCATAATGCGCTTTAATACGATGTTCCGATTCAAAACACACGTCTAATATAAAACCCTTGTAATTCTGTATTATTATTTTTTGTGATAGGCCCATACTAATGTTTCATTTACAAGCAATAATGTGTCCAAAAATTTGTCATTTATTTGTTAAAACAAACATTTTATAAAATTACAAGGAAAAAAAAACTATGCAATTTCTCTCTTTCTTGGGCTGTTTTTTTTGTTCTTGCAACACATCACACATGATCTATAAAAAGTTTTATTATTCATGTGTTGTAGGTAAAATGACAAATTCTAAAATGTAATTTTAAGTTTCTTATAGTTTTATGAAATATATTAGTCTAATTTGAAAAAAATCCAATGTATTAACTAAACAGGCTTTCAAGGAAAATGTGCCATTCATTTTCAAAGCATTGTATTGTATATAATTTGTTGAAATTTTCACGACAGTGCTTTTAATAATATATATGTTGGCAAATAAAAAGAAAGACTTTGAAAATATACAAAGAGATAAAGTTTTTGGACTAGGCTGGTACCACAGCCAGCTCTCACATACAAAAATGAGGCTGACATAATAGTAAGTCATATGCTGTCATAAAACTGATTGTTGCCAAAGAAAACTTCACATTTCAGTCAGTATTTTATCTAACACTGCTGGGTCAAGATATAGGGAATATTAAGAAAAATAAACATATATTTGTGCTAATAGGCTGGAGTTGGGGATCTGATTAATACTGTAATTTCACTGTAACAATTATTGTCAATGAGTGTGTTGTAATGCTTTTTTGCAGTGTGCTCACTGGCCCTCTGCTTGCTAAAAACTCAAAAACACATTCATTATTTTTAAGATACGAATGGAGATCAATGCAAACATCCTAGAGAGGCTTTCTGAAAATAAATGACTTAACTTTTGTTCCTGATATTTAGAGCTACATGAAAACAAAAAAATGAACAAAAAAACCCCCAAAACAAACAGCCATTCAAGATTACAAAGCAGAAATAACTCCCTAAATAATTTTTCTGTGCCTAAATTATTTTAGAGGTAGTGAAGATGACAGCAATTTCATATTGGAGTCAAACCTGTTTTTTGTTGTTTTTGTTGCCTTTGTTGTTGTTTGCCTTTAAACTTATTTCAGTTCTATTGCATTTAAGGGATGTGGGTTTTTTCAATGAGCTCTTTAAAAAGAAAGGTAAAAAGAACACATACTTTGATATTGTGTCTACAGATTGGGAATCAGATAAATTTAAATCAAATGCATTTACTTAAAAAAAAAAATTTTTTTCTTTCCTCTTTTTTTTTTAAAAACAAATTCTGCATATGTTTGGTCACACTTATGCAATAGAAGTAGTGTACATATGAAAAAAAAGGAGGACAACTAGGCTGCCAATAATTAATACAGAAAGAAAGAGAAAATCTGTGTTTAGTTTAATAAAAAGATTTTTTTTAAACTTTGAATATAAACATATGGATTTTTCTCATTCCCTTCTTTTCATGCAGGCTGTTGTACAGTGTTCCTCCAAGAATGGACAAGGCCCATCTTTCGAGCCCTAATGACATTATAATGACAACTTCAACAGGCCCATACCAGCAGGAACCCCTGACTCCACCCAGGCCTACCCATATCCACTCGTCATCATCCTCTCTATCCTCCCCCTCACCATCCTCGTCCTCCTCACCCCTCAAACCTAACCAGGTTGGCCAGGTCATCCTGTATGGCGTTCCTATTGTATCGCTGGTCATTGACAACACTGAGAGACTTTGCCTGGCACAGATTTCCAACACTCTCCTTAAGAACTACAGTTATAATGAGATACATAATCGGCGGGTGGCTCTGGGAATCACCTGTGTCCAGTGCACACCGGTTCAATTGGAGATTCTTCGTCGGGCAGGTGCCATGCCTATCTCTTCACGCCGCTGTGGCATGATCACCAAGCGTGAAGCCGAGCGCCTCTGTAAGTCCTTCCTGGGAGAGAACTCACCTCCCAAACTGCCCGATAACTTTGCCTTCGATGTGACACATGAGTGCGCCTGGGGTTGCCGTGGTAACTTCATCCCGGCACGCTACAACAGCTCCAGGGCCAAATGCATTAAGTGCTCCTTCTGCAATATGTACTTCTCCCCTAATAAGTTCATTTTCCATTCCCACCGCACGCCAGATGCCAAGTATACGCAGCCCGATGCTGCCAACTTTAACTCCTGGCGACGACACCTTAAGCTCAGTGACAAACACCCGGCTGATGAGTTAGTTTACGCATGGGAGGACGTCAAAGCTATGTTCAATGGAGGCAGCCGAAAGAGAGCATTGCCTTCTTCAGCCCACTGTTCCTCCATGGGCCCCATGAAGACTCTCCCTGGCTCGGTGGTGCCTCACATGATGGGGCCTGACCTGGGTGCTCAGAAAAGAGCCCGTTATGAAGATGAGGATGATTTGGATGGAGGCAGTCTGTCGCCCCGTAAGACACCTCGTAGCTACCCTGTCATCCCTGTCCCAAGCAAAGGCTTTGGTATGCTGCAGAAGTTCCCTCCCACGTCACTCTTCCCCTCGCCTTATCCTTTCCCAGCATTCGGCCTCTGCCAGCAGAAAAAAGATGACAGTGATGTTTCAGCTGGGCAGAAAGGTGCAGGGTTGTCTGGTCTTTTATGGCCTGGGCGCAAAGACACTTTTTATCCTCCTTTCTGCATGTTTTGGCCACCAAGAGCAGCAGGAGGAATTCCTGTCCCCACCTACCTCCAGCCACAGCCCAGCACCCTCTCCTCTCTGGCAGACAATCCCTCTCTCAGGCAAGCCTTTTTGGATCTCTCAGACCCCAGTGAGCCCGGAGCTGTAGCTGGCAATGGAAATAGTGTTAATGCAACCATGGCCCCTGGCAGCGGGACAACCACACCCAGATCTGGACTGTTTGACCCAGAGTGCACAACAGTAACCTCTGACCTCCGTCCTGTGACATCAGAGGGCTGGCTCAAACTCCTGGACACCCCAGCCCTCCAAACCAGGAAGCCAAGTTATGGCTCAGCCTTCCGTCCCGTTGTTAAGGATGCTGAGAGCATCGCCAAGCTCCACAGCAACGGTGGAGGAGTCTCTGGAGCAACAGATGAGGACTTTGGGGTCGTGGTTACCAGGTCAGACCGCCACCAGCGGCTATCACCCAGCAGCAGCTGTAGTTACGCAAGCGAAAGTGGAGGCGATGGAGAGGCAGAGGGAGTGGAGAGCGGGGAGGAGGGGGAGGTGGATGTGGAATCGTCGAAGCAGGAGGACGAGGAGGAGGAGGCGAGCTTTACTAACAGGCCGTCACAGACTCAAACCAACCTGTACCTCTCTGCACTAAGCGACAATCCTGGGGAGGAGAGAGGGAAGGAGAGAGGGAGTGGCACTGTGTATCCCAGCACCTCCCCTCCCTCCTCCTCGGACCTCATCCAGCAGGAGTCCCCCAGCCTGCCTGCCACCCCTCCTGCCAGCCTGCCTCTCTCCAGCTCCACCCCACCTCACCGGGAGGACCCAGCTTACAAAAACGTAAATATCCCCTCAGGCCACTTTAGCTAATTATTATTTAAATAGTGCTGCAGTTGGGCAGTGATGTGATCTGCATAAGCAGATTGATAGGCTGGTTTCTCCCAGTAGAAATTGAAACAGTCACCCCACTTTGATCCTGGCTAATAGGCCCAGGTGTGGGTTGTTTAATGGCCAGGGTGTGTTTGTTCTCCCTCTGTCACCTCAGCCTGTTAGGGCAACTCTAATCTTTAACCTTTTGACTCCAGCATTAACCAGGCCTCAGAGAGGAGAGAGAGAGGAGGAGGGAGGAGGTAGTCGTGAGGAGCATTTTTAAACCAGGACAAGTTTAATCATCCTAAGAGATTCATTAAAAAAAAAAGAGGTTCAACCATAAGCTGCAAAATAGATCGAAACAAATTAATACTTTTATTGGCTGATAAAAAATCAAGCACGAAGCTGGGAGATTCCATTTACCAAAAAACGAGTTGAATTTCGCAAAAAAGTAAGAGGTGTCTTATAAAGAAAAGGAAAACCATGTTAATTAAAAAAAAATACCCATCACATTTAAGAAACATCATAAAAGCTATTACTCTGCCTTTTAGTACGGATTTCCTGATCTATTTTAATTCAACTTTACAATGCTAAGAGGATGATAAGAGGTATGAATTTCTAACCACGTATATATTTTCAGGTTCACAAAAATAGAGATGAAGGACTACCTGCTTATGCAACCAAAGACAACTCCAGCATTTCTGGTAAGGACAAACTTTTTTTTTTGTTTTTGTTTTTCAATCTGTTTCTGTGACTGGTGCCCAGGTTAAAAATAAAACCTATAATGAGAGATTATACACAAGAATAAAAATAAAATTATACAAACATAGTTTAACATGCTGGTTTTACTTCTGTAAAGCGTATATAAAATTTGACTTTAAAACAGTTAAATACTGATTTT
Organism: Acanthurus leucopareius; assembly: GCA_029814765.1. Taxonomy (NCBI): domain Eukaryota; kingdom Metazoa; phylum Chordata; class Actinopteri; order Acanthuriformes; family Acanthuridae; genus Acanthurus; species Acanthurus leucopareius. Next base: position 4,504,091 of record JAQMCX010000025.1, read on the forward strand.
TACTTCAAATACTTAGTTCACTATTAAACATTTGAAGAAACTGAAATATCAGTTCTTATTCCTTCTATATGGTCTAAAGGAAATCACTTTGATTGCTGTCCTGTTTGCACAGGACTCTACATCTTTCACCCTGCATTTGTTATACTGTACAATGTCTTGGTCTCATCAAATGTTTGAACAGGTTTCTACACCTTTTCATCAAATAGTATTACACAACCTATTTCAGCAAACTGTTACACACTGTCTGTTTCATCAGACATCTGAGTCCGTTGTATTAGGCTCTAGCGTCTTTGTTTCATTTAGTGTCTGAGTGAGTGGTTTTATAGTGTCTCTGTATCTCTGCGAGGCTCATATTCCTGTGACGTTTCATTTGCTCCTCTCATCTCCCACTCTGACCCTTTCGCTGAAGAAAATGTCTCGAAAACACACACATGCACACGAAGGACACACACCATGCGCACACTTAGTTATCTCCATGTGTCCGGATAACCAGCTCAACCAATGGGCCTTACTGAAACTCTCCTCCTGACTGTCTCTCTGTCTCATTTTCTCACAGATGAAAACAAAGAGCAGAATAGTTTCTTTGTACCAGAGAGTGAGACGTCAGCGCCCGACTACTGGAGGGAAAGCTCAGGTACATACACTTGTGTGTGTTTTTGTGCTTGTATAACAGCTGCAGATGGTAAACAACAACTTAACAATTAAAACAGCAAAATATTATATGGTAGGTTCTCCACAAAGTGTACATATTAGGATAGTAAAATTAATTGAATTTATGCATTTGGTTTTGATTTAGTGTAATTCAAATTGTACGAGACAAAAAGCATCTATTTTTGAAACTTCAGATTGAATAAACTTACAGTTTATATCAGGAAATGGTATATAAAAAATATATTTAATAATTCTGACTGTAAAGTGAAGTCTGCATATCAGAACTACAATTCTAACATATTTGCAGAGCAGAAATATAACTATCTTGGAGACTAGTGTTCAAAGGGTTCTCATTTTTTGTAGTTTGCTCAAAAATAAGCAGTGTGGAATAAAAATCGTACTTTATTATTACATAAAAGGCTACAGTTGGCCTTCCCTGTTGTAATTCAGTACACTAGTTTAGATGAGAAGACACTTAAAATTCCACATATAAAAAAAGGCATATGTTTTAGACTTTATTACTTTTCTCTTTTTAAAATTTGACTTAATACATACAAGTGACAATGGCATTTCTTCTTAACACACAAATGAGACTCACAGTACTTAAAGCTTTTCAGTCCTAAGCTTCATCCAACTCCATCTGCTCCTCCTCTCAGACCGTGAGTTAAGGGATTCATATAAATACACAGAGATGAAACAGCAGTGGAAAGCTGCTTCTGCTGCTGCTCTGCCACGGCTGCTCTCTTTAGCGGCGCTGTCGCCAGGGCTGTTACTCTTTGGGGGGCCGTTATAGTTCAACAAGAAAACATCAGCTCAGAGATAAGCAGCCGCGCTAGCAATCTCCATCCTAGACCCATATCGCCGTCGACATAATTGCCTTTTTTTCCCCCTTCCTCAGCGCAAAAAAAGCCTTTCCCGTTTGAAAAAGATCACAGCTTATTGCCTTTTTATATCTGTCAGGAAGACATTAAAAGTGCTTTATGACATCTGTGCCAACATTTATATCTACCCCCCCCTCCACTCCCTCAACCCCTACACACACACACACCGTAATGATCCCTGCGCATAATGTATAATGTATTTCGAAAAATTACACGAAACAAATTAAATGAGACCACCTTTCCCCTGATTGCTAAACGTCTCCCTGGGCGGTGGGAAGCTCTACGTGATTAGAAGGCCTGATTCCTCCGAGTCCCACCACCCCCTCTCCACTGTCTTTAAACTCTCGCTCTGTTTCTAGGGAGAAAAAATAATCTAATTTTCCATTTATGTAATGCAAACCGCCTTGGCTTTGACTATTCACGGTTAATTGACTGTCAAACGAGGTTGTTATCCTCGGGCACTGTCTGCAAATTTGCTTGTCAAATGAGACAGAGAGAGGAGAGGAAAGGAGAGAGAGGAGGAGAGGAGAGTAGAGGAGAGCTCTCTCTGCTCTAAATGAGAGAGAGAAGCATAGGGAGGCTTAAGGAGCCAGGATGTAAAATGACTGGAGGAGAATATACATATCGAGTTTGCTGGATCGCTTCATTTAAGGTGTACAATGCCTCATTGTCACAATTCAGACGTTAGTGCAAACACATTTATACACGCAGAACAATATAGAAACTTTGTCTCTGGGAAATTTGAAAAACAGCATGTGATGAAGATGTTTGTTAGAAAAAGGAAGTGGAAGATAGGGAAGTTTTAAAGCAACAAGTAGATTCGGATTCCTCCAGAAGTAACAAAGACAAAACATTGATCATATGAATTGCTGATTTAATTGAGAATGTTATCATTTATGAATTCACTGTTGCCCTGTGCAGCCTCTGGTGTTGATCTAAATAATTCACATTTCGAAAAATAATCTTGCTGACATTTAAATGCAAAAGTTTGAAAGCACAGTCACATACAAGTTTGCCATCTTGGAGAAATATTATTTGAATGGCTGTGTATATGCCACAAAACTCCACTTCAGTTTAAAGAGCTGTCATTTTATCCTTATTTCTGAATGCCAATGTTGTTCTTTATTATTCTTTCTTAAAAAAAGCAATATAATCTGACAGCAAGAAGAGACCGAATATGTCAGGGAATGAGTGCAAAGAAAGTCTTCATCAACAGTGCCGTCATTACCACAAACTTACACTGACATCTAGAGGCCAAAGAGTGAATTATAGTGCTCAACTGATGGCAGTCATAGAGAGAAGGGTTTACACTGTTCAGACAAAAATAATGAAACGATAAGCAGATACAAGTGGACTAAACTAGAGGGACATGTCTGTTATATGTATTTTTATATAAAAATAATCTTAAGCTGTCTCATCTAGTGGTAGAATTAAGTGTAATGACAGTAGCTCCCTTTGCAAAATAAACTGATTTATTATAACTATGTCTGACACAAAGTATGGTGTGTCTCTCTGTATTTTTAGGTGATCGAAGTCAAGGTGCAGGCTCACCTGTGCCGCTAAAGAAGGATGTTGAGAACATGGAAAAAGGTAAAGATTGTAAATTTTCGCTACATGACCCCTAGTCCCAGCTAGATAGTCCACAATAAAAGCATACACTGCAACAAGACTGAGATATATTTTACTGTATACTCTAATTTCTTTTCATCTGTCTTCCTGTTCCTGCAGAGGAGCTCCAGAAGGTTCTGCTGGAGCAGATCGACTTCAGGAGGAGACTAGAGCAGGAGTTTCACGCTCTGAAGGGCACCTCACCATTTCCTGTCTTCCGTAAGTCATTATTTCCCACATTTCATTTTATTTTATTTACTTTCAAGGGCAACATCTCCATCTTTAAGTTCTTTACTATTTTCTCCTCTGTACCTGTCTCCACCCGTCGCTCGCCCTCTCTTACCTTTTGTTTTCCCCAGTTTCTCCTTCATCCTTTATTAGCCTGGATTTATAACTGTGCTCTATCATTTACTCAAATGATAATACTGCTTAGATTAATCATGGATTTTTGCACTAATTTCAGATAATTTCCAAGACCAGATGAAGCGAGAGCTCGCCTACAGAGAAGAAATGGTCCAACAGTTACAGATGGTAAGACTACTAATGATACAATCAGTGCTGAACACACAGACACGTAATTCTATGCTTTTAAATGACGAATAAAACATCCCTTTATAGACACATGAAATTAAAAAAGCCTCACTGTTTGCTTTGAAAAACGTTGTGACAATTTTAAGAAAAAAAAAAATTAAGACTAATTATGGTGCACTTTCCATGAAAATGCAGTTGCATACAGCAGCTTGAATAGGAAAAAAACATATAAGAAATGTGCAAAAGTGACAATCATCACTCAATTATTTTCTACAAGTATGGCAGACTAGAAATAAATAAAAAATCCTAAGCCATGTTTTAAAAAAGACAGAAGTTAAATTAAGAATAAATAAATCTTTAGTAGGGACTTGAATGGACACTTCTGCTGTTGCTTATTTGTCCGTCAAAAGACAGAGCCAATCACCTAGTTTGTCTTTCATGGGTGAGTAGTTCCTCTGCAGCCGTCTGAGTGTTTCCGTCTACATCAATCACCCAGGCAGCTGGTAGACAGACTGACAGACTGTGTTTGTCTTTGCTTTCTGACACATGCAACAACTGTACACGCTTGCATGCACATGATCCCAAACCCTGCACATACACCAAAAAACACGCAAGCGCATGCTGCATTTATGTAACCACAAAGGCAAGCGACTGAACAGGCATTCAAGCTTATTTATGCACATGCACACATTAAAATGTTCAAAATTGACAAATGCGTCTAGACCCAGCAGATGGATCTGTCTGAGAATAATGATACATTAGTTTCACAGCAAAATTCAAATGAGCTCCAACAAACACAATTTTAGATTTATGTTGCCTCATCATATTTTGGATTTTGATTGAATATTGCACTAAAAACTTAACTTGCTATGCCCAGACTTTTTAAATTCTCTTTTTAAAAGTAAAACTAATGTGGAATCTTAATATTACTGACATTCACTGGTTTTTTTTGTTGTTTTTTGTTTTCAAAAGCAGGAAAATCTGTTTTTCTTCTAGCATTATTTTAATAGCCATTTTTCATAAAATATTGGCTTTGAGGCTGAGGTTAAAGACCAGAAACCAGTCAAATGATTATAGTGTTTGGCTGTAGATTGTTTAACTACAAATGTTTAAAAAAAACCTGTTGGTTGTATATACGTGTCCAAATTTGGTCCAAAAACCATCCTACTTTGGTCACTAACTTTGTCAACTTGTTTCTTTTTTCAGATTCCTTACGCAAACATCATCAGAAAAGAAAAGATCAGCTCTCATCTCAACAAGTAGCTAAAAGGGGAATATTTTTAGGTAAGTTAAATAGTGCACCTAACTAATAGAAAAAATGTCAACATAGGTAGTTGTCGCATTAGGCTGCAAGCAGAGTAAGTTCAAGCTTGATTTTCTTTTAAATTAATTTCAGGACTTTTCTTTTGGAAGTTTGGCCACATATACCCTGGATTTAATGTTTTACACTGAAAAAATACACAGTTTACATTTTTATTTAAGGTTTTCTTGTACTTTAAGTGGTGATTTAATCATGAAATGTGAAAAAAATCACTTTTCCCTGTTCAATTAGCTTTACAACTCAGTTTTCTAGTCCAACACACTTTTGTTATCTGACAGCTACTGTGTAAAACAATTTCAATTCAAAGGTGCTAACCCTCAACCCTAACTGGACCAGTTGTAATGGACTTTAGGCATCAACACCAATCAGTCTTTGAAAAACACTAAAAGTGAATATGAAACTAATGTTGTTGTTTTTTTTAATTGTCATTACAGATTAAGTCAAGAAAATACCACGAAAGAGAAAGAAGTCGCCTGGATTTCTGTGAATTATACAAGAATAATAAATAATTTAAAAAAGCAGACTGACAGAAAAATATTGCAGAGAAACAAACAGAAAGGAAATGACACAACGTTGTATATAAATACATTTCTTACATTTCCCCGGGACAGTGATGTTTCTGCCTCTGCAGTAACCCCTTTGTTAATAGCCCTGCACTTAAACTCTGTCTGGTAAGAACATATTTAAACCAGTTTGTACCACTGTGGACTGGCACGCTGGTAAAGTTTCATCCATGTTTCCTTATTGCTTGGGTCCAGTTCATTTCATAAACTGACTGACCTGAAAGGGACCTATACTGGGGACACAAGGGGAAACAGAATGACTCCTGCTCTTTCCTCATTGTGCTGGCGGTCAGATTCAAAGCTTTATCCAGCCAGGACCAAAGCAACCACACCCCTTCTTGTCTTTTGTCAGTTTTAGAGATACTGAGGACCACCAAGAAAAGCAGACATACTGGTTTGAACTTTTCCAGGCTCTTGAGAAGAGAAAGAGGAAAGAGTCATCGATACAGTAAGACTGTGTATTATTGTCCACAACTCTAACTGCTACTGGCCAACCTGTACATACATCAGACTGTGGATGAGGACAGACTTCAGATTATGATTGTTGCTGTTGTTATTATTGTCGTTGCTGTGATATCATCAAACTGGGACCCTAAAGAGACACAAACATACCCACCTTCATTTATCAGCAAAATTAGTTTCCAAAGGGAATGTCCTCATCATGTCCAGTTGTGTTTATTGATCAAACTTTGCTGTGAACACAAACCACTGACATGGTCAGGGATAGCATTTGCTGAAGAAGTCAGAGGGTTTGGTCTCTTAGATGTTCCTACCTAATATAGTCCAGATAAAGAACAAAATACAGGGAAACAGCCAATAAAGAATTGGTGTTTCGGGTTTTAAACTTAATAATGCAATTAGACCAGTGTTAATACAGGGTGGTGTAACAAAAAAGGTTCATGCTTTATGCAATTTGCACCCATTCTTTTAGTATTTTTGGGAGTGATTTTTCTGAATGTACAAAAAAATTACCGGTATTATGTTTAATGCATATGTTACTGGGTCTGATTATGCATTTTCATCTTTTCTACTGTTAATTTTTGAACACATCAAACAGCTTGAGAATCACTTGCTCAAGGCCGCCCTGAAGGTTCTTTTTAACCTCCATATAAATTTTTCAACCATCGACCCTCAGACTTTACATCCACCCAGAACTGAAGGTAGTATCGCCACTATCAGCTAAGTTGTTGAGGTGTTGTCAGATGGTTAGTAGATATTAAAAGGCCAAACCTGTGTACTTGCTTGCTATCCAAAGGAGTTTTTGGGCCACGAGGAGCAAAAGACAAGTTTGTCATCTTTGTCCCTGTATGTACCTGTAAATGACTTCATGTATAATATGTCACACCGAACCTCACAGTCAGTCTATCTATATATGTTTGTTTGTTTTATTTATTTATTTATTTATTTATTTATTTAAGTATCAGGGCCTAACACCCTGAATGTGAAAATATTATTTATTATAATGTTAAAAGAAAAAGGCAGACATGATGTTGATGTTGAAGATGATGCAGTCGAGTTTATGTCAGAAAGAATAAAACTGAAAACTCACTCACTTTGTTAATAGAAAGAAATGAGGAGTGAATAAAGTTGTCATTTACTGAGAGAAATGTTATCATTACAAACTGTTCATGCAGATGTATTTAAATATGTTCTTGTAGTTTCTCTACTATTTATGTGTAAATTAAAAGTCTATACAACATCGGGAGTATGGTTTCATGATTGGGCCTGTTAGCTGTTCAGATCCTTTTGGCTGCTGTTTACACTGAAATTCTTGATTTTAAATTTTATGAAAAAGTTTTGATCATTTGGTCAGCTCATCAGTTCTCCTGTATATAGTAAATATACTCTAGAGCAAAAACACAGGTCAATTTATTATTTTGAGAATCGTAAATATTTATCTAGATGAAATATGTAGCCTCTAGCCACTGACTGTGAACATGTAGCCAAAAGTAAGTTGAGCAACTGAGTAACCCTGATTGTCAAGACCCAAAAACTATATGCAATATAAATAACAAAATGATTTTTCCCCCCATCATTTTAAAAGGGTAAGAGCAGACATCAAACGTAAAACAACAGAACAACCCCATAAATCATAGCCTTGCTGGATGGACCACCTCCCAGAATGAGAATAGTAATAAATGGGCTTAAAACTCAACACAAAATAAAGGCTATATACAGTACACACAATTTATGGAAAAATAATCCAGTCAAAGTCGTTTTTTAAACAAAATTATATGAACACAGAGTTAGAAATGACTACAAAATAATTATTCAATGATTCTGGTCACATTTCCATGTACATAAAAGGGCAAATTAAAAGGAAAAAAATATTTTTACTAATTGGAGGAAAATGTTTGGTCATTTTTTTAAAAATAATTTTGTGTTCTCTGTGTTCTTTTGCTAATGGGGACGATGAAATAAGGCGGGTGTGACACACCGTGGTATTTAAATTTGCCCAACTTTCTGTAATAATTCAACTTAAAAAATAAACTCATAACCAAGCACGGCAAAACGTAGGACCTTCTTCTTCTGCTCTGTTGCACGACCTCTGCTGTCTGTTTACGGCATCGGCGTCTCTGGGAGTGGTGAGCGAAGAAGAAGAAGAAGCAGGAGGAGGAGGAGGAGGAGAGAGGAGGAGGAGAAGAAGAAATTGCCAGCATGGCGTTTACATTGTACTCTCTCATCCAGACTGCTATTCTGTGCACAAATGCTATTGCTGTTTTACATGAGGAGAGGTTTCTCAGCAAGAGTAAGTATTCTGGCATCATTTACACAGCGTAAATCATGCATTTTTTAATGAAGTTAACCTTGTAAATCAAGCTAAAAGCAGCTTGCTAGGTGTGTAACGTCACTGCACTGTCAACGCTATTAGCTACTTCTGTACTACATCGAACAGACTCTCGTGTTGAGATTTTTTGGCACACAATTTATCTTTGTTCATTAGAGAGAGATGTGCCGTGTGGAATAAGATGCTTTTTTCCAATCTTAAAGCTACTTAACGGAAAAATATTGGGCAATTGAATTGCAGTAGATGAACATTACAAATAAACATGGACTGTGGTGTTTTCCTTTCCTTTCCTTTCCTTTCCTTTCCTTTCCTTTCCTTTCCTTTCCTAATTCCTACCCACCGTCTTCTTTCTCCCATCTATATTCTTGTTATATTACTTCATTCTTACCTCCCTGTCTTTTTGTCTCCAGTCGGCTGGGGAGTTGACCAGGGAGTCGGAGGTTTCGGTGATGATCCAGGAATCAAAGCCCAGATCCTCAATCTCATTCGTTCAGTCCGGACTGTCATGCGAGGTTGGAAAACTACTTTTCCTGCTTATATGCCAGAGAAAAAGGGTAAAAAAAATCACAGAGATGTCGAGTGAATACCTTTATTAATATTAATTATGTTATTTGATATTTATTTAAAAATACTTTTCCCATACCTTACTGTGCATGATGATGTTTGTCTTAAACCATTTTTAAATAAAGTTTCTCTCATGCACCTGCTTTTGATTATGTCCGTATATAAGACAAGCACACAACTTTTTAATAGAGAAACTGCAGTATAAAATAAGATTTTTTTATTTTCTGAACTGTTTATTCATAGACTATGTGAAGTCACCACTCACTTTTTGCTATGTACTCAAAAAATTCATTGACTAGACTTAACATTTGGAGGTTGAAAATTTTGCAATTTATTCTGTGTTCCTTTCCTTTTTTGTTTTCACAGTGCCTTTAATAATAGTGAATTCAGCCTGCATTGTCCTGTTGTTACTGTTCGGTTGACAGCAGTACCTCAAGCACCTGAATGAACCTGGAGGACCAGACATTTGCCATGGAAAAATCACAGACACACACAAACCAACACTGACATATCTGACATTCAGAGTCCTCCACCTTTGCCAGTCATCAGCAGGGCAGAAACGTTTTCCCATTGGGAATAGAATAACATGCAGTTCAAAAAGTAGATGCTTACACCTAAAGAGAAGAAATGACTAGTTGAAAATATTACTGGTGTGGGTTTGCTATAACCTGCTAACCAGAGTCACACCAAAAAGATGAAATAAAATTATCTTTAAGTCTTAATGCCACACTAGATGCTGACTCTCTGGTCATTTTAAGTTTTGCATTATGCTGCACAGAGTGTTTGTTATCTGTCACCACGTTAGTCAGGACACATTGAGAGAAATCTGTTACAGTAATGTTATTATGTATCATGTTTTTTTTAATCATGTGTGACCAAGGAGAAACCTGTAAAAGAAGTGCTGCCAGCAGAATGGCTGGGCAATATGTAAATATTTACTATATGTTACATTTCTACACATGGCTATAGCTATTTTTAAGTACTTTTGGAGTGCCAGAGACTTGAGGAAAGTTACAGTTTGTTTTTAGACATCATTACCAGTCTGTAATGTGGCTTGAAATGTAAAAGGGCCTTTTAGTTTCCACCAGTGAGGAGGGTACTCAGAAACAATGATGACTTTATCTCCTGGGTAGAGAAATGAAAATTAAAGAAAATAAAGTAGAACAGTTAAATGATTAAAATGTTTGACTCCTCATAACACTGCAGTGCAATTTAATGTGCAACATCTCACCTTCTGTACTAAAATTCTGAGCTTAAATCCTTGTTATTTGAACCTTTTTTCAATGTGTTTACATCCACATTTCCTCAGAAGGGAAAGGATGTAGGATTTGTACTATTAATGTGTACTGTTTACACATCAATACCTTCTCAATGCCACAAACACTGGGAAAGTGCAGAGATTTTTTTTCTTTTGGAATAAATGTTATAAGTTATTTTAACAACATTATGTCTGTTGTCTTAGTCTTCTGTTTTTATAAGCATGGCAGCAGAACAATAGATAAAAACAAAATTTGGATAAGAAGCTCAACAGTTATCCATTTAAATTAGTCTGTTAAATTAATAACTTAAAACTTAAATAATATGGATAAATGTCTTGTTCCAATTCAGTGAGCAGCCAGCATGTGTAAGGTGCAGTAACCCTCTCACTTTTGACCTCTGAGCTGCAGGTAAACCAGAGAGGTGTAGACAGTAACATCAATTTTTTGTTTTTGAATTAAGTTACAGTATTGCAGTGATTAGAGCAGACCTGCACTTAAGTAACTTTATCAAAGGGAGATTTCAGTCCAACAGCAGTACTTTTTAACTTAGCTAAATAACCATTTTACTTGTCTATTATGCTGCAGTATCTTTCCACTTCTGCTCTGTGAAAATGTTGACACTTTTCTCTGGACTGTTTGTTCATCTAGTCCAGCTCCACTTCATTAATAATCCCCATATGTTGTAAATTATCACCACATCCTCCCCCTGCTAAGCTCCACAAATGTTTTTATTAACACTACTGTGGTTTCGCTTCTCAATATGTGGAAAGGGGGATCTGCTAGAATTAGAAGCATATGTTTATCAGGGAGATTTGCATAGTAAAGCCACTTTGATCTGTGATTAGTCAGAGTTTAGCTGGGGGTTCACGGTAAAATCTGTAAGCGATCATAGGCGATTCTACATGAGTATATATCTGCACTTCACAGGTCAGGATACTTAATATATCTATTATTAAAAAAAAGGAACTAAGCTGGTTTAAGACCCAGCACCTCAAATGTCTGCCCATCAAAACAGTTTGGATTTTTTAAAACAACAACAACAAAACAAAAGGAAGTTGAAATGTAAAATTTTTTTAAAAGGATTTAAACTTTGTTTCCTACAACAAAAAAATTAGAGAGTTAACAGTGATAGAAGAAGATGCGACTTCAACTCCAAATTCACTGAGAAAGCTGGACAAAAAAACAAAACAAAAACAAAAACCCCAAACCAAGAATGGAAAAGTTATATCTAAATGACATTAACTTATTCCTCCCTATTCTCTAACCTAAAAGTCACAGGTTTGATCCAAATAACGGCAAGGACCAATGAAATTAAAGCCCAACAAGAAAAAGTTGATTTGGATATTTTTTTGGACATGTTTATTGTGAGATTATCCAATGCGTGTCTCAAATGTATAAGATGCAAAATATTTTTGCCAAAAAAAACCAACTGAAAAGTATACAAAAACAACTTTGGGGAAAAGTGTTATTCACTGGAGGTATAAAAAAGAGGATTTGATCAGCGTTGTCTGGCATCATGCAGAGAGAAGGTTATTATCGCTCTGCTAATACCTCCCATCATATTAAATCTATGCCTGCCCTAAAAGACCCACTAATGCGATACATCTGCTGGTTATTAGTGGGATGGGGGACATATGTCTTTTTTTATTATTATTATTATTATCATTACTCTAATGAGTGATTAAGATTTCAAGGATAATTCTCTCATCTGATTATAATGTAAAAAAATAATATAAAATAACAATATAGAGAGTTTTCAAAAAGGGACAGTAACATTAAAAATATTTTCCGTTTTTACTTTAACAGGAAGAAATAAATAACTAAACAAATAAAACAAAAGCCGAAGCAGCCAAATCCAGCGAATTTAAAAGAGAGTAGAAGCGGTTATGGTATTTGAGCTGAGGGGGCAGTAATGAGCTCATAGATAACAAAAGCCACTTTAAACCAGCGAAGAAGAAACGTTAGCAGGAAGTGGGGGAGTCGCTGTCACTAAGGTTAGCAGAGAGTGCAGTTTATTTACAATCTCGATAAATATCATTGGCAGTTTTTGTACGTTTTTTCATCGTAATATTAAAACGAGATTTAGAGATGCTATCGAGGGTCTTATGAACTTATGCTATCAGTTTTTCTCCTTTGAAAACATCAAAATAAACAAAGATAAACACAATTCATGCACACAACTCACTCTTAGTAAAGTATAACGATACATTTTCGCAGTAGTGATATCCAGTGAAGTGCAGTTGTAGTTAACAATAGTTACTATGGCTGTTTCCGGTTAAGATTTTTTCTTAGGTCCAAGCCCATGTTAGATAACTGTAATTGCTTTATAACGTGCTGCGTTTAAATGTAGCCATCACCAATGTTATTGGTTACACCTGTGCTCATGCTGCTTTGGCATTTATGTTTGCGGGGAAAAGGTCTATAATCCAATGATCTTGTGTTTTTGTGGCTTGACTTGCACATCAAATAGAAATTATTGTATCTTCACGTGCATTTCCCTCAAAATCTGCCTGGCGATTCAATGAAATAAGCTGAATGAAACATTCAACAATGATTATTAATTAAAAGATTAGTTATATAAAGTACAGTAAGGTCATATAGTAGGCTTACTTTGCCATTTATATAAAAGGTCAGTGAGAATTGTAAAGTATGTTCAGTTACAGGCCTGATCATTCTTAAACACACACACACACACATGCAAACACCCATACACAGTCTGTAGGTCATGTATATAATAATTTTATTTAGCCCAACTAATGACAGGAAATTGTGCTGTCAGGAAAGTGCCAAGCTGAGAATAAGCTCACTCTTCTGTGTGTGTGTGTTTGTGAGCGAGTGTGTTTAAGCTATATTGTGTGGGTATAAAGAGCATTAATTGTACCCTCACATTAATAACTACATGACAGAAATCCAAGCATGTCTAAATAATAGCGGCTCACAGAGTCAAAGAGAAATAAAATACAATCCCAAAATCTGTATTCTAGGCAGGACGTCAAAAATTCCAGGGACAAACGGGTCATAATCCTCTCAGTTTGCCCTGATGCAGGTTTGAACAACACAGTAATCTGATAAATTTTGCCACTACCGATATGAATTATGATTATGAACGATAAATCTCTAAAAATAATACATTATTATGACAGAATAAGCTTTTTTAAACTGAGTAAAGCTCCATTTACAGCGGACTTTGGTCATATTTAGCAGTTTATAAAACAGAATCAGAGACTGAACTCCAAGCAGCTCTTATCTAACAGCATACATGGTACCTGCAGGTTTTGGTGAGGACTGCAACCTGTTGAAAATATCCTCTGTAGATAATTTAGCTGGTCTGTGTTCATTCAAAGCATGTAAAAAAAATACATCAACTAAAGGTAGGAAGGATTTTTATTTTAAAAAAAATGTATCAGCTAATTTTCATAAACAGAATAAGAAAATGTGCCGTGTCTGCAAGCTACAACACAAGCTTCACCACACACATCTTCTTTTGTAGGTCTCCAGCATGGCGGGCAGACGGGCCCTTAAGGCCGTGCTTATCGACCTGAGTGGAACTCTACATATAGAGGACACAGCGGTGCCTGGGGCGCAGGACGCTTTAAACAGGTAGGAAACAGTCTCCAAATCAGGGACAGGCATCAAATGGAGGGTCAAGGGTGTGAAGGTCTCTGCAGGAATGTAACTGAAATTAAACATGCAAGATAAACTACAACATTGCTGCACATTACATTTAGTTGTGCAGCACACATATTTAGGATCATGGCATCATTAATTTTGCAATTATAAATTTACATGAATTTTAAATGTGCTTATAACTGCAAGATGTTCTGTTTTGCCGCTGTCAGGTTACGGCAGGCATCTGTAGCTGTGAAGTTTGTGACGAACACAACGAAAGAGAGCAAGAGGAACTTACTGGAACGACTGCAACGTCTCAGCTTCAACCTGCAGGTACAGAACCCAAAGCCACGTTTCAGTCAGTGCAGATGATTTTACTGTGATGTTTAAGGAATTAAAAATAAACTAAGAAGAAACAGGTGTGCTTGTCCTGCGCTGAAGTTCACTTCTGTGCTTTGCCTCAAACATACAACATTGTCTGTATCTCCAAAAGAGTGATTCATGTTTTTGAAATTGTTCGGCGGTTTTCAAAAATGCTGCCTTTTCCTGATTTTATCTTTGAACATTAACTACACCCTGCAGGAAAAAGAGATCTTCACTTCACTGAGTGCAGCAAGGAGTTTGTTAGAGCAGAAACAACACAGACCACTGCTGCTGGTGGAGGAGAGCGCACTGGAGGACTTCACAGGTATGGAGCTGTGAGTGTGTGTGTGTGAGTGTGTGAAAAAGAGAGAGTATCTTTGAATAGTCTTTTCATCTCCAGGTATTGACACATCAGAGCCAAATGCTGTTGTCATTGGACTCGCTCCTGATCATTTTAACTACCAAACACTCAACAAGGCTTTCAGGTGAGTTTTCCCTAGTTTTTAGATCATTGTAATGCTGTGTTTTCCCTTTTTGTGCTTTCATTTTCTTAAAAAGTGGGTCCAAGTCATCTGTGACCTCTGATAACCTTTCTTTTTGAATTATTACTTGTAATAAATACAATGCAGCTTGTTCATCATGTGTGTTTCTCTGCAGGATGGTTCTGGATGGGGCTCCTCTAATCGCCATCCACAAGGCTCGGTACTACAAACGTAAGGATGGTTTGGCCCTGGGCCCTGGGCCCTTTGTGACGGGTCTTGAGTATGCCACAGACTGTAAAGCTACTGTGGTGGGGAAGCCAGAAAAGACTTTTTTCACACAGGTTAGCAATGGGTATTTTCATGTCATCCATATTTTTAATCAACCAACGTAAGTAAAGAGAAGAAACTTTTGTTTTTATAACAAACATTTTAAACTTATTTTAACTCAGAATCTGGTTTTTATTGAGCAGAAATTCCCCTCATGATGAGCACCTGAAATTAGTTTCTGGCCAGCTGTAGAGGCCATTTTCAGCCCGTCAGATCTCTGTCTGTTTTTGATTTTTGGGAGTGTTTGAATTTTCTGTATTGATTTTTATGGTTCTGAAGCCTCTTATTTTGTTTTGGTTGCTTCCTTCAAACAGGCTCTCTCTGATTTAGGATGTAGCCCAGATGAAGCTGTCATGATAGGAGATGTAAGTATAATGTGATTTGTAAAATAAGTTTCTCAGAAAAAAAAAAGCATTTTTCTCCTGTTGGAACTGCCACTACAAATGAAATGAAACTTAATCAAGTAGAAGTGGGTTAATGACTTTTTTCCACAGGATGCCAGAGATGATGTGGGCGGGGCTCAGAATGCAGGAATGTTGGGAATTCTGGTTAGAACGGGTAAGAAAAAAACCTTGTCAAGTTAATTCTCATCCCTTCACCAATGTCCCTTTTTTCAGAGGCCTGTGCTACCAAAGCGAGTTCAACATACTCAAGTTTTCCTTCTGTTACTTGGCTTCACAAAGCTAACAGCAGCAATCCAGTTCAAAAGGTCACATGACGGTGGTTATTGACATGGTAAATAACACAGGGTTTCCCAATTTAGACACAAGAGCATTAAGATGTATTCAGATGTATTCTTGTGGTGTGTGTGACAATTTTAGACTTTTTTCTGCCTCTGCCTAAACTTATGTGACAGTAACTGCTTGTTGCACGCTGACCAGAAATAGTTGTTCAATTTCTCGTCCTCATCTCTCTGTTTTTTCACCTCTATACATTCTTAAGTTTAATTTTCCAATTATTATGATGATTGTGGTTGTTATTTGGGTTGATAATATTTCTCCTTCTCTCCTGTGGTCTCCCAGGTAAATACAGGGAAGGAGACGAGAAGAAAGTTAATCCTCCTCCCCACCTGACGTGTGACAGTTTCCCAGATGCTGTGGAGCACATCCTGAAGAACTTGCTTTAAGTCAGTAACCGCTGAATCTTTCCTTTGCACAAGAAAAAAACTCTGAACATCAGTTCGCTCCATTACTCCCACTATAAAGGTTATTTAGCCAAGTCCATAATGTTAAAAAGTAAAACTGAAGCAGACATTTCAGATGTACCCACCACCACCACAATGACAAATAATTTGTCTTATCACAATGTATAATTTTGAATAAAAAATGGTAACTTGTAACTATTTCAATATTCCACTGTGCTCATGAGAACTGTACGGGTAAATAAAATAAAAGAGACCATATAAAAATTCAACTGGCTGAGATGATCAAAGTTTTCAGGTTCTTGTTTGGGGGGTTTGTATTTGCACATTATTTTAGTGTAACGCTTCTCAGTGTTCTACTTTCCCCTTTCCCCTTTTCACAAGACTAAGACTTAAGTTATTTGAAAGGTAAAAATGATACCAAATGAAGAAAAGTCAAGTATGGGGACATTTTTAATTGGGTGTCACAAATATTCCACCAGAAATTGTACAAAAGAGGCACGTGCTTATTTTACTTCTGTTAAATGTGCTTAAAATAATTAAGTGGGCAATGTCTTTGTAAGGCTGTTTGAATGTCAGTTGGTGTAACATGACAAAAAAACTGAGCTCTAAAGACATTCTTTATGAAAGCCTTAATAAATAGTAAAATATGCCACAGCAGAAGGTCAGTATGTATGCAGTATAAAAACTATTAGCTGTAATGTTCGTATAAAAGTGAGTTAAAATGAGTTCATCAAAGAGATTCGTACTCCTTTTCCCAGGCTGCGTATCTGTCCATCAGGGTTCGGGCCGAGGGTTTGGTGTGCGCGATGACTTCCAGGAAGTCAGCTGTTGTCACGGTTTCCAGATGGATTGGAGGCATGTCAGTATCACCTGTAACAGAGAATCCAAGTGAGGATGGAGTGTTTCATTCAGGGACACTGAATAGAAAAACATGGGAGTTGAAGAAAGGGGTTTTCAATCTTAACTGGTTGTATATTGTTGCATCAATAGCCTTTAGTTTGTGTGTGTGTGTGTGTGTGTGTGTGTGTGCTGTCCTACCATCCTGATGTGACTCCAGTGCATCAAAGATCTTGCGGACTGGTCTCATGGCAGCCTCCTTACACACCAGTCTTATGTCAGAGCCAGAGTAACCCTCCATCTCCTGAAACACACACACACAAACAGGCAGACTCATGAGCAAAAACATTTTTTTGCACTCAGTTAACAAACAAACAAAAAAAAACAACAAACAATAGCCAAAAAATTTGACATCGATAAATGACACACCTTTGCTAGAGTTTCATAGTCCAGCTCCGTTTTCAGCTCCACCCCTCCTGTGGAACTAAGAGGAGGCAGCCAATGAGAGATCATGGCTTGGCGAGCTGGTGAGGAGGGAAGACTGACGAGAATCCTCTTCTCCAGCCTCCTCAGCATGGCGTGGTCCAGTTCCCTGAGTGAAGAGCAGAAACGGCTACAAACCTGTAGACAGGATTTCCCTTCTTCTCCAGGAATCCTGAAATAGTCATTTTTCTTTTTGGCAATTCCGCATATACTTATAAACTAATTACAGCCCGACTTAGGATGAGCTTGGAAATTATTTGTTAGAAAGATAAAAACAGGGCTGTTTTTCCTTAGGAAAAGTTTTCTTTTAGGAGATTACTATACACATATGATGTGATACATGTGAGGTAGATTTAACTATCAGTACTGAAGTTAAACAACAGTCCAAACAATTAGGCAACATCACATATCAGTACAACACTGATGGGATTTAGGATGCTTTTTAAATAAATTTTGACATCAATACTTACATTTTATTTAAGTTTTTAATGTGGGATTAGTGGAGTTATTTTACAGTAATTTTACTAAAGGAAGGATCTTAATACTACTTTAAATAATTGGGAAAAATAAGACGTAGATGGTCAGTGAGATCTTTCCATATGTGAAAGTGTTACCAAGGCAGGTTGGAGGCAGCCAGTACAAATACCAGGTCATCTGATCTCGCCAGTCCGTCCATCTGAACCAGCAGCTCAGTCTTCATCCTGCGACTCCCCTCATGCTCCCCCCTGGAAACAGACAACAGTCGGCTGTTTCATCAAAGTTATATTCCCCACTGCATCAGAGCTCTTTATAGTGACATGACAAATGGTTACAATAGGGTCAATCTTGTCTCTTTCTTAC
This sequence comes from Acanthurus leucopareius, assembly GCA_029814765.1. Lineage (NCBI taxonomy): Eukaryota > Metazoa > Chordata > Actinopteri > Acanthuriformes > Acanthuridae > Acanthurus > Acanthurus leucopareius. Next base: position 4,522,342 of record JAQMCX010000025.1, read on the forward strand.
AGTATTCTGTCCATTGTTTGTCTTGGCTTTATAAAGAACTTAATAGTTGTGACAAAAAATGTTGATTCAATTATTTAATCTGGCAATAATCACTGGTTCCCTTTATTTTAAACAGTAAATTGGATCAAAACTATTTTAGTCCTGTTTTGACTTGAAATTCTTTTTATTTGCGTGATTTACTCATTATGAAAGTACCCTTATAAAGGCTAAAATTATATACATACTTAATATATTTTAACTGAAAGATTTTGATTTTGAGCAAATGTCTGAAGTAAAATTGTTGTTAAACAAAACAAAACAAAAAATCCAGGGATTTTAATTTACAAACATCTCACTATGAGTTATCTATCTTACTTAAGGATACTCAGGCTGCACACATGGCTTTACATGAACAGACACACTGGGGTGAACTGCTAACCCCCCAGCACTGGGGAATAGCATTTCCATTTAGCACACTTTGTGGTCCAGCTCACCCCATGCTAGCTCCTCTCTGGCTCATCACTGACTCCAGCTCATCAAGGAAGATGGTGGATGGAGCGTGGTACCTGGCCAGCTCAAACAGAACCTGCAAATGTTTGCATAAACAGAAACACACATGTAACAAATGCAGTTTTCTTTTTGTTGTGTAATATTTGTTGTGTGGGTTGAAGAATCACCTACCCTGACAAGTTTCTCTGAGTCTCCTCTCCACTTGCTGACGATGCTGGAGGCTGAGATGTTGAAGAAGGTTGTCTTACACTCCGTAGCCACGGCCTTGGCCAGCAGCGTCTTACCCGTGCCTGTGTGTGCGAGTCAGGCGGACATGAGGGGAACATGTCAAGAAATGCAGGACTTAAAATTCTTTGAGGTGGCTACTGATTTAATAGTTATTTCATTAGCGAGCATAACAAAGGTTTACTGCACTGATGGTCCTACCTGGGGGGCCGTAGAGTAGCAAGCCCTTCCATGGAGACAGAATGCCTGTAAACAGCTGAGGGTACTGTCAAAGAGAGAGGAGCAGTAAAATATGAAAACTACAAAAGCACAGATAAACTCTAAGTAAATCAGATCAAATACAATATAAGAAAATTTTATGGTGGCAAACACATTCTTCTGGCAACAAATCATGTATGACCGCTCTCTGCAGACCAATCAGAAAGCTGAGCTGTGTACAAAGAAAAGTGATAGCTGAGTAGGTGATCCAAATGAGTTGGGGCCACAAATTAGTTTGAATTTGAGATGGCAAACGGAGGATGAGTCAAATCACCAAACTGACCTTATAGCCCAGAGAATGAATAATAATGGACACAGAAGTTGGGGATTGTGGGAAGAGGTACGGTGTTATTCAATAAAACAGGCAAGCAGAAGAGAAGAAAGACACATCAGTCCTCATCTCTGTCTGTAAATGTCAAGCGGATGCAGACAACCTGATTTGTTGTTGTGATATCATGAGAGAGGCCGAGGTGATGATGATAGAAGTGAGCCTGCGTAGCCTTTTTCTGTGTTTGTGTCCTCCACTAATGTGTTTAAGTGGCAGGTTTTATTTGTATGCAGCGATTGAATCATGTGAATATGGCTGTGTATACAGTACACATAAACTCTACATATGTTCTGTCTATGTGTGTGTGTGTGTGTTACCGTATCATGCCTGTTATAGATTTAATGTCAGCCTAACAGACTGGCCTGACCCCTCCGCCCTCATTCTCTTTAAGCCCTTTAAAGGAGATGTATTCAGAATCGAAGACAGGCGACCGGAGCTGAAATACCAGCGTGCCCAGGCAGCGGCCGCACCTTAATGGGATAGACGACGGCCTCTTTGACTAATCGCTTGGCGTCCTCCAGGCCGATGATGTCCTCCCACCGCACATTGGGGCTGTGCAAATGGATGTCCTTTAGGGTTGAACACACACACAAACACAGAGAGTGAGGGATGCTCGTGGAAGATATCAGCAAGAAATGGACACAGACACACACACACACACACACACACACTCAAACAAACATCCTGATGCGATGAGGCTTGCGTAAATAGGTGTCCTTTAGAAAGAAACATCAGATAAGGGAAATAGATAGAACCTGGGCCTTCATTAATACAATGGATCAATTTATTCACAATAAAGCTCTTCGCTGCACTCTAGTGGACATTTTTGGTGTCACATGATTCATTAACAGCATATTTTCACATTCTGTGCCAAAAGTTCTGATAAAATTAGCTCCTCTACATGTTTGTTTTTGAGAATATGGAAGTCCTGTTTGTCAGTGTCTGAAATGTAGCATTGTGTGTGCTGTACCCTGCTGATGATGGCAGCCAGTTCTCTTATCTCACCGCTCATTCCAGAAAAGCCACTGAGGGGTTTCAGCAGCCGTTCCTGCAACACACACACAATGAAATCACTATCAGCAGTAGTTTTGAGCTATTAGTAGTTCTATTATTTTACCTGTTGGCTGTCCTGTATTGTGTACAAATGTTGTAAGAAATACCAGGATAATTATAATTTCAAATGGTTGATAAACTTGGTTAACTACTCATTGTGAGGAATGTTGCTGTTTTTATTTCCTCTGTGTTACTCAGAGGCTCCAGTGTAATTACCATGCGGTCTGAGTCGATGCCAGCTCCTTTAACAGCTTCATGGATTAAACCTTTGCCATCAGTCATCTGGTCCTGAGACAGGTAACACAAGATTTTGACAAAATTGGGTGAAAATACCCACAATAAGGAAAATACAGACAGCAGTCTGATATATATATATACATTGGTAAGTGTCTGCTTTGTATTCATGAGGAATTAAGCAGTGTATGCCACTCATGTTTACACTGAAACAAACAGGATCTAGGATTTGATGGTTTCTTTTCACTAAGAGACATAATCTACTTAAAAGGTGATAATTTTAAGTTAAAAAAATCAGCTAAAATGTGGGAGATGATTTCCATTACATTCATAAAAGATGACAAGAAGTTGTCTAGATGAGGACTAATAACATATTAAGAATATACAAATAAAATGTCTCCTTAAAAAAAAATCAACAATTTCTTTCATAGAGATTTCATGACAGCACTCAACTCCCTAGTACCTTTCTGTTCAAGGCTGTTTCCCCGGCTGCTCCATTTCTGATTGAGGAAACATTGAGACCAAATTCTGACGACTCAATAGGGGCAGAACAGCCGTTCTCCTAGAAAATGAACCAGTTATGACAATGTAATCACTTTTTATTTTAATCTTCTGATTTTGGTGGTTCTGTGTTTTATGCTGTACATTTGTATTCGTACTAGCAGTCGTCCTCTTGGCTTTGTTTTCAGTCTGTGGGTTCTGAGTGGAGTTGATTTTGGGGAGAGGCTTCACAGCTGAACATGGATTCCTGAGGGAAAGAGAGGGAAGGAGAGAGGACATCAACCAGTGGAAAAGGTTAAGAGAGCTTTCATTGGCAGATTTTTTTGCAGTTTAAAGTATTTTTTCTGTTATTTTTGTTGAATATTTCACTGATTCTTTATATTGTCAGTATGACTGGACAGTATGTGACTACTAGATCCTGAACATTAAATAAAATGGAAGTTGTGAGATATGGAGGTACTCACTTCTTTACTCCACCACTTCTTGCATTTCTGTTTTCACCTAAGCATAAAAAACAGCACATCACAAAGTTTAGAATTCAGCAGCAAAAGTATTCAGTTTAGCCGGGGAATGATTTTAATATTTTAACTTTGGTTTTCCACCTGATTCTGCCGTGCGTCTGATGAGTTTGGGATATTTCTGGAACTTGACATAGTGATAGCTCTCATACTCCATCAGCACCATCTCCAGATCGATGTTGTCACAAACCTCGAACCTCCTCACACCTCCATTTGTCTCCTGGTCCAAGGCCACTGCTGCAGCCACGTAGCTGGTGAATGGAAACATACACAAACCCACACACATGTATGACTTGCTATGCCACCGATACCACCTTAACTGCTACATAGGGTATTTGCAAGTGTATACGCCTTAGTGCCACTTGAAAGATATTTTTTACTGCACAAATAGTCAGTATATATAAATGGCAAGCAACTTGTGTAACATCTCATCTTCATTGGGTTAGTAATGTGAAATAGTTAAAAAAAAAATCTAAACAATGCATACATATTTTTAATGGAACGGAATAGGATCACTGTTAAGTTGTGGAATAGTTATCAAGAAAGGCTCCAAAAAATGGAAACAGAAAATCTCTAGTTGGGAAGATCAAAAAGTAACACTAAGTCAACTGTGTCTGTTGCTTTGTGCAGTGAGCATAGAGAGTGTATCTGTATTCAGTTTTGATATTTTTAGTTAATGAATTTAATGTAGCCAATAATGTCAGACACTCTCCATTAAGACACACACATGCAGCGTACTTGAAAAAACTTAAGATTGGCACAGCCTTTATATTTCTGTTACCCACATACCTTCTTCTTTGGTAACGTGTACTATAGTACTTGCAAATTTACTCATAAATGTAAGTATTTCCTACTCTTGTGGTTTTTATTTAAACTGCATTTGTGCCCTCTCATGTGTCATCATTTGCTGTCCTGTTCAAAAATGTCTTTTTGTGAAGCAATCCAACCCAGTAGGACTACCTATCACTGCACATCAACTGCACATGTGTCAGCACACAACCTCATACTGACCCTTGTCCCAGCAGGTGTTGGTAAATGAGTGTGAGGAGGCTCTTCCTCCTCATCTCAGTCCTCAGCTCATCCTGATGGACAGAAACACAGAATAACCTCAGTACTGCAGCACCTCCAACACGACTGCTGCACTAATATCAACAGCAGTGATAAAACGTCTGGTTCAATCAATCAGTCAGTCATACAAAGAATAAATAAGAATCAAGCCTCAGCGGACAGATAAAAATTTACAATGGATTTGTGTGTGAAAGCGTCACATTTAGGGAGTGTAGTGAAACACTGGGATGGGATATAAGACAATATCCCAGGAGAGGGCGACAAATTGCCACAATTGACAACCACCTGACTCGGTATCTAGGCAACGAGAGGACGCCAATTACTTGTGGCTCTGAATGCAAACTAGCTTGATTAGCTCAGCGGCTAACGTTTAGCTGCTATTTAGCTGCATATCATATGTGTAAAATACAATGACTCAGCCCTGGACACATGTTATGATCAGTCCCGTATTAACGTTACTTGTGTGCGTGGACAGTAACTTTTGGTCGGCAGCTGAAGTATCGCTACAAGCCACTATCCCAAGCATCACTGCTAGTTACGTTAGCAATTGTTGGCTGGCTAAAATTTGTCCGTTTAAACTGTGAGAAAACACATACACAGGCAATAAAAAGTACTCACCGCCTCCCGGGCTTGATGGGCGATTTTCATAGATTGATACGAAAGCTCCATCATGGTTCTGAAAGAATTTTTGTAAAGTTAACTGGTATATCAACACTCATAAACACAACCAACACCTACTCTCCACCTTTGTAGTGTAGACAAGGAGATAGAACCTAATAAATCAACACAAGCCAGCTGACGAGAAGACAAAAACAAGGGTTATTTCACAAAGCTGACGGTATACGGTGTGACTTACCTTTCTGGAGGTCCCCACCTTCTCAACCAGGGCTCGGTCTTCTCTCAGAGGTCGGCGTTTAGCGCTGATTGACGCAGCAAGTTGTTACGTTAAATTAATGTTAGCTAACGTTAGCCTGAAATATTAGTGTTAACGTCAGTTGTTACTAGTTAACGTTAACTTAACAAGAACCAATGCATTACGATTTGACCTAGCTTATCACAATATTAATAATACTGTCACAAATAGAAGTTTGTACGTGTTTTATCGGAATGTTGGCTTAAATCGTAGTTTAACGTTATGCTACCTAAGTTACATTGTTTATTTAGCCAGCTATGCTAGCCAGACGATACTTACCGCTCTCCATTCACGGATGTCACTGTATTATTGACCATTTAACGATTAACGTTTGCAACGTTGTTGCTTCCCTGATAAGTAACTAACATTAGTCTTTTTTTGTATTAGATGTATTTGGAACAACTAAGTCAATTTAAAAGCTTACGATTTGGATGAACTTCAGTCAAAAATAAGCACCACACACATTATTTCTGATACTTGTCTCATTCAGTATACATTTTTTTGAAATGTGTAATATCTCTAATTCCTGTAAATACCAGCCAATGTGTCCATAAAGTTTATAAGGCTGTGGAGTTATAGTATTAATGTAATATTCCTAAATGATGCCAGAAAAGTAGAAAAAGAAAGACTTTGTGAGGGAAGAGTGACCTTAAATGGCTTCTATGAAAACAAAAGATGTATTTTGAATACTAAAGTGGGATCGGGGCATTCGTTTATTTCACAGTTAAACAGCAAAATCTATCTGACGTGACTCCAGCAGAAGTATCAACAGATGCATTGCATTGAAGCTATTTTCATAACAGAGAAATTGTTATTTTTAGACATCTGAATGTGGAAAGCTTGTTAATGCTGCAAGTTTAGGATACTGAAATTCTATAAATAATCACTGTCTCTCCCGCAGTCACTCTCCTGCACACCTGATTGTCATCTGCCTGATTACCTTTCACTCTGTTGCTGCAGTATAAAGCCTGGCTTCACTTTCCACTCGCTGCCAGTTTGTTGTTCAGACCATGTAGTAATGCTGTCAGCCTCTTTTCCAGTATTTATTGAGATTACACTTGTGTTTTGCTCTTATGGAGTTTTGATTTTGGACAGCTTGAGACTTTTGCTTTTTGGATTGTGTATGTGGTATCTTTGCCTTTGAATGATCACTGTGTGATCTCTTCCCCTAGCCCTGCCGCCTGCCTGCCCCCCGGCTCTGCCTGGCCCAGCCTTTGTTTCTCTGCCGTCACACTCACTGTACGAATCTTGAACTTCAATTTTGTTCTGTCAAGTCCTGACACAAAACTCTCCTCTCTTTGTTTACTTTTCCTTTTTACTTCATGTCACCAAGAATGCCTGTGGGAGCTGCACCACTCACTGCTACCCAGTGGTTAGCATGTTTGCATAACTTCTGCACAGTATAACTCCAGAGGACCTTTGGCTTATTTCTCCATGTACTTTCTTTGTGACAGAAATCAAATGACTCATTTAAAGTGCCTTTTATTGACTAAATTTACCAGCGATGTGTTAGAAATACTGAGGAAAAATCTATAGTTAAACAAATGGGAGGAGTTCTCTTCTACAGCACAGTCAGTCTGCCACAGCACCATCTGACCCTGATTTTCTTTTGTTTTTTTCTCTATGCTTTTTTCCCCCTCTTTTTCTTATTCCAGGTAACATCTTTAGCTGAGGAGAGTTGAGAGACAGACCAAACATACAACTTTGTCTGCCTTTTAGAGTTAAGATGTGTGTACCAAAGTATCAAGGGATGTGAGACTGAATGTGTCCACTAGAGAGCAGCGAAGAGCTTTGACTTTAGTGAGCAACTTGAAGCCGCGTTACCTTGTTCCCTTATCTAATGTTTTATTCTAAAGGACGGCTATTCATGCATTTTTCACTTGCTCCATAACTCTGTTTGTATGTGTGTTCACTCTTAAGACATTCATTTGCACAGCCCCAGTGTGTGATGGCAGGACATCATTGGCTTGTGGGACGCCAAGCGATTAGTCAAAGAGGTTGTCATATATCCCATTATTGTGCAGCCGCTGCCTGGCCATGCTGATATTTCAGCTCCCATCGCCCTCTTCGATTCTGAATACATCTCCTTTAAAGGGCTTAAAGACAATGAGAGCATGGAGGTCAGGCTAGTTTGTAAAGCTGACACTAAATCTATATCTGGAATGATATGGTAACACACACACACACACACACACACACACACACACACAGATGGATAAACAGACAGGGAGGAAGGAACATCAGAACGAATATAAAGTACAAAGCATAAACACACACTCAGAAGCTACAAGCAGAATGCACATGTGCTTTGAAATGTAGAACATGCACACAGGCTTGCACATTCACACAGCTTTAACTCTGAGCATGCATACTCAAGAGAAGGCACAAGAACACACACTTACCTGAACTACACCCACACACACACTTCTATCATCATCACCTGGACCTCTCTCATGGATATGATGACAACAAATCAGGTTGTCTGCATCTTCTTGACATTTACAGACAGAGATGAGGACTGATGTGTCTATCCTCCGTCCTGCCGGCCTGTTTTATTGAATAACACCATCTGTTTGTGCAGCATTCCTTCACCTACCCACAATTCCTAACCTCATCTCTTTTTTTATTGACTCTCTGAAGTACATGTATAAGGTCAGCTTTCTGATTTCACTCAACTTGTTTATCTGTATTGTTTGTTCTGCAGAAAACACGCATCTTTAATGAGTACATGCTCTGATTACATGTCTGAGATGTGATCTGTGCTGTGCTTGTATGAGTGTGTGATGAGAGCCACCTGCCAGAGGTGCCATGACTTTAGTAAAAGCTCAGCACAGGTGAGTTCTTTGAGGGAGATTTTGTTTTTAATGTGGATATAATATGACCAATAAACCAGACTTTTATCATTTTCCTTCAAAAACATTTATTCCTTTTAGCACTGTCAGTTTTCAGCCGTAAGGTACAGTAAATTGCATGTCTTAGTGTATTAGGAACTTTTTTTGTTTCATCATTCATTGTTTATTAACCAAATCAGTTACTGTAATTGGATACTGTGTGATTTAAACCCCTTCAAAACCATTTACTTTTCATTATGGGTTCAAGTATCAGTGTGTGTTCAAACACCAAAATAGCTTGGCTATTACATCCCATTCCGTTTTGGTGGAGAAGGCCTACATGAGGCTATTTATCAGAGAAGGTTCAAACAGGAGATGGAAGATACAGCAGCAGTGTTTTACTTGTGTGTTACATTTTCAGGTGAAATACACAAATATTATTTCCAAAAGGGCTTTGTTTATCTGCCATTCCTGCTCGGTAATATACTAGGATGTAGGACATTTCTTGATATCGTTTTTTGTTTTTGCCCTGTTGGGCTAGTGCAAAGTTCCACACAACAAACAGAGGCAGAGCAGTCTCACTATGTCAGAGCAGACAATTATTCAAGTTTCAAAAATGATTGTGCGATCAATATTTAAGCAAACAAACTCTTTCTGACATGTTTCGGATGCATTTTTGAATTATGTTATTTCTTAAAAATTCAGTGCATTTAATTAAATGAATGAAAGAAACTTGCACATTTACAGTATAACAAGAGTCTAAAGTACAGAACAGAGGTATTTTTTCAATTCTCTTAGCCAGATATGAATAATGAACACATTTCAAATTTTCCCAATGTTATCTTTGTCAGTGTTAAACACCACCACACAGTGTGTACAGTATTTGGTGTAAGTTATCCTCTGTTCATCTTAAAAAGAGGTCAGAACTACAAATCTGATTTGATGTAATCAATAAAACCCAAAAAAAGTTTTGATGGAAAATAAGGCTTGAAGCCTTACATGCTTAACATACATAAGTTGAAGTTTTAATGAAAATAAACGAAAAATTTGCTCCGTTTAAGACTGAATTTGTTAAAAAATTAAACAATGCTGTTTTTTGAGCTGGTGTTAATTTATCTTTGATGCATACTAAGCCAAAAATGGGACAATGCACACACATCCAGGCAGTTTTTGACATATCTTCGGGTTTTCATAGATCTCCAAAACACATGTTGTATATACAGGTTATGGATTGCAAATGATGAAACAGACTCAAATGTCGAGAGACTTTTTTTTGGAGTGAAAGGGCTTCTTGACGATGGTTCCTATTACTTGTTTAAAATGTTAGATCTTTGGTCCACATGCATGTAGATATATGAAATGAGTGGTTACTAAGAAATAAATGACTTTGGATTGTACACTTTTTTGTTTGTGTTGCAATCCATGCTGAGCATTGCATATTTGTTTAACAGGTCATCTCTTTGTCCCTAAATTTAATGCTCAGCACCCAGTTGTCATATCCCAGCTTCAGCATTTCTGGAAACCGTTACTTATGTTGAAAAATGGCTGGTTTCTAAAAGAGCTGGTTGCAAATTCTGGTGGAGAAACATCCAGAGAAATTCTTAGATTTTGCAAGTTAAGAAACTACTTGTGAAAGTGATCCTTCGGGTGCTTGTCTCTGAAAGCCAGATCCTGAAAAATATGGATGACCTCACTGACTCTGCAGGCAGTGTGAGCTCTCACAGGAATGTTCACTGTGTTGAGTAAGATGCTGAGTATCAATTTGGGACTCTTCAAGGGCTGAGCCTTGATTCAGAATGACATGTCTTGTGTGTTACTGATTTTTGGTGAGTGGTACTGTATTTAAGTTAGTGTTAAGTGTCGCACTTTTGTTATGCAGTTTGATGTCACAGGATAACAGGAAAGGGATTACAGAATTTCTTTTGGACAGAGAAAGAAGAAAGGGGTGGGGTCGACTGCACTGATGCGAATTTCAGTGATCAACAATTCCTGGTGAATTTTTTTACTTGAACGATCTTGCACAAATGTTTTTACCCATGTCATTGATCAGGGAGTACATTGTGATGACACGGTGAACTTTTGATGTTACTATCCCTGTGTGGGTTTCCAAAACTTGACCGTGCCTCAGAAAACTCCAGCCTCTGTAAGTAGTGTACCAGCCTCAAGCAGCAGACCCTTAGCATAGACACGAACAGTGTAGAACATTGTGAGGAAGTCCTGGGTGCTGAACAGGGTATCTGCCAGAGCAAATCCCAGCGTGGAGGGGATGAAACCTCGGCCATACTCCACCATCCATGTCCCCGCGCTCCATTGAACCGACGTGGCCTCACCTACACTGTGTACAATAGTGTCACCTGTGGGGGAAAAGATGTGAGAATAAGTGAACTGAATACAATAAATATAAAAAACAATATACCTCTGTAATTGGGATATGTTTGCCCTTTTTATTTTGGATAGACAGAAAACCATTCATATTTTTAAAAAAATTGAGTTGCACATAAGTATGTGTTAAGGTAGTACCAGGGTAGTATATTTCACTCTTTGTTGTCCCCTCCTTCCACTGTCTGAAAGTACCAGATATGATGGTGTCAGAAATCTCAGCCCAGTAACGACCTGACAGAAGAAAAGAGCAGATATGGAGACAAATATCTACAGACTTATGACAAAATCACCAGAAAAAAAGAAAACACTAAAACTGTTACAAATGCTGAGAAATATGAAGGTTATTTCTGGTCCTTTATTAGAAAAACCCTCCACAATATTTTTTGCTTTGGAAAACTTTGGAAACATTTACTTCATAAAAAGATTGTTTTGGTTTATTTTTAAACAGATCACTTTTATTAGCCTCTTACAAAATGCAGGAGTGCATATCTGTATCTAATACATGGTAAAAAGAAAGCTCGAGTGTGCTGCTCCTCAGTAATTTACTAAACCAGACAGAAAGACTTTTGACCACCACCATTCCTCACCTGAGTGCCCCCCTGTATCCACTGCTGTACCAAAGAGCAGCAGGTACTCTGTGAGTGATGCATGGAGGAGACACATGGAGCCCATCCAACCTCCAGCATTCACAAACACCCACTGCAGGTCCTCATCTGGCAAAATGTGGCCGGGATACCTAAGTAAGTTAAACTGTATTAGCTGGTTTCAAACACATAACATATTAACATCAGAAAGTTGACTAAAAACCTGCCTAAGAAGGAGTTATGAATGATTATTTTGAAATTCTGATGGAAAGAACATAACATTCTGTCCTTCTGTAGTGTAAACTATCACTTGGTTCATATAAAAATGGGAAAATAAATAATTTAATACAGTCCCATCTGCAAAGAAAAGCAGATAACTTAGTTTTGTCAGTGTTTTTACACATTCAGGCTGGATTGCACATAACTAAGTTCAAAGCTGATGTGACGTTCGATTAACTGATTTAGGGTTTATCAAAATCTTGATAACTGATTAGTTACTTTCATTTGACCAGGCAGTTCATGCTTTCCTGAAAAAACAAGTCTTTATATAATTCTGAATTTGAATAATGTGATCATTACCTCTTCCTGAGCTCCACCACCACTTTGGAGAAGGCCTGCTCATGATCCTGTCCTGAGAGGAGACAAATACATGAACGTTAACCTTGGAACAGGGCTACATACATGGTAAAATTTAACATTAAACTGCATTGGAGAACTGCAGATTGTTCTGTCTGTTTAGACGTTAAAACTCATCACTACCGAACTCACCAGCGTATTGTTTGGCCAATTTGGCGACGTCCTCTTTGTTGAAAACATATTGCTTCGCGGCCATCCAATGCCGCAGCAGCAGCACAATCAAGCAAGAGACTGCGGCGAACAAGAACAGTTTTAAACTAAATCTGACTACAGACATGGTTGAAATAATACTTCACAGGCAGAGACACAGCAGGTTTGACTACACGTGGATATAGAGGCGGACAGGTTACTCCAAACACGCCATCGGCAGAGGAGGTGTGGACTGGAGTCCACAAGACAGTTTCTTCCTGAACCTGATCAGCTGGGGGCGGGAAAGGCCTACTCAGCCAATCAGAGGGCGAGTCGGTCGCGTAGGCGACAGTGATTTGGGGGTTGCCAGCATATTGTAAAACCCCCTTTAGGTAGTTTGTGTTTATTTTGCGTATTTATGTAAAAGCAAATCGTGTAAAGATACAGTTTCAGAGATGTTGTACGATTTTAAAATTTCTTTTTTATAAAAATATAATCAAGTCATTTTTATTCTTATTTTAAGCGTTTGGAGGTGTTTCGGTCACGTGTTGATTCGTCCCAAAGAGCACGTTTTTCACGCTTGTCAGAAAACAGGAAGTAGGTCAAGGGGTTTTGTTGACAGCGTACAAGGGAAAGTAGTGTTAGCCAAAGTCCAGAAGCTGTAGATGGTTCCCTGATTTGATACCGGAGAAGTGGCAGTTCTCGAGCAGCACCGGCACGGCCATGAATGACAAAACAGAAGTTAATTTCGATCCCAAAGGTAGGCTATGGAGCTTTGTGAACTATCATTCTTTTAGGATATCCAGGAAATGTTTACATCTGGCAGAGAAGTAAAATTAACTTTATTCCAAATTCATTTTGAGTTTTACATTTACTTGCTCTTTTAGAACTTTTTCAAATGACGGAATATTGAAATTCGTTTGGATTTACAGTACTACAAAACACATCTATCGGCATTGTCAGCATATTGTTTTTTTACTGTTACCTACTGTAAGCGTATCGAGCTTACAATGAACACAGTGTGCAGAGGGAAGACTATTATAACAGAGTGATCTAGCAAAAATCATCCTTTGTGAATTATTTATCAGTCGAATTTACTAGTTGAGCTGCAAATTAAATGTTATTCTAATGTCTTTTACCTCGAACTGTATTTTCCAAAAGGAGATGATTCATTTAATAAACACATTTGTCAATGGAGTTTGATCATATTGAAATGTATTGATTTGCTGAACTCAATTATGTCACGTATGTTAAGCCCACACAGGGACATTAGGCTTATTTGACAGGCCTGTCTTTCTACAGTGACAGAGTGCTTAGTGCCTCTCAACACGTACAGGCAGTTGTGTAGTCTCGTGACAGGAGTTCCTGTTGCATTTATGTTCCGAGTTGTCGTAAATATCTTGTGCAGTAACCTCTATAATCCACATACAAATATGAATCATCTGTGTCTGACTGCTTTTTCTTTTTTTTCCGTTGTGTGATGTGATTTTAATGTGTGGTAACTGAATGATCAATTATATTTTTGAAAATCTCAGAAATTAAATATTTAATTTTTTTCAGGAAAGGACCATTAAAATGACACTTAAAGTAATCATATGTTGTAGCAATGCTTAGCAACATTAAACAAACTATATTATCTGTTACCTCTACTTTTTAGCAGTACAGATACCAAGGATAAAACTGTTGAGGTCCTCAGTTTGTTTTCTGTGCATATGCACTTGATGATATTCTACAGTTGGTCATTTTTTTTTCTCTTAAGAGAACTATTATTCTCTTTAAGCCTTTGTGAGAAAATAATATTGTCTTGGTCTCCTAAATCCCTCAGAACATCAGCACCTGCGTTATAACCCTCTTAGGGACATGTGGGTCTTGGTGTCAGCCCACCGCATGAAGAGACCATGGGCAGGTCAGGTAGAAAAGCCCCCTGAGGAACACATACCCAGATACGACCCCAAAAACCCACTCTGTCCTGGGAACACACGTGCAAATGGAGAGGTGAGAACAGGTAGATACAGGTAATTGAACAGATTCATACATAAGCCTACTTTATACAAAAAATGGCAGCTTGTCATAATTCTTTTGAAGTCTGGAGCATTTTATCAGGTTTCTCAGTGCCATTGTGTTTCTACTTTGTTGTCTCACTTCAGCTTTTTCCACGTCCTATTCTCTTATCCCTGTTTTTTTCTTTGTAAAACAACTGAAAAGATACCAGAGTTACCTAATAACACATGCCATTTACAAATGGTATTTGTTTCTGATGATGTTATCAAATTATGTGTTTTCTCTCTCCCATTTCTGATACCCTTGTCCCACTGTTTCTACCCAGGTAAACTCAGACTATGACAGCACTTATGTGTTTGATAATGACTTCCCCGCTCTCCAGCCAGATGCTCCAGATCCTGGTGAGTTGGAATAATGAAACAAATCATTGTGTTGACCTCTGATCCATGAGTACTCAGTGAAGTATAATTTAACATTGAATATTTACTCACGAAAGGTATTACTCGGACCTGCTACATGGACATTGCTGTGCAGTGCTCCATTTGTGCAGAACAGTTATATATGTGTATATGAGAATGTCAGAACAAGCAAAGGTTGCAAGTTGACCATGGATGGTTGGGCATATAAATACTGAATAAATACTGTGCAGTTTGACTTTACCAAGGTCAGTTCTCTTCTGTATTCAGTTGCACTATACACACTGATTTGACATAAAGGCAGATGTTATCCCATGACAGATTTGTCTCTTGTTTGACCTAATGTCTTAGATTGGGATAACTGAGTACAGTGATTCACAACCTAAAACAAATGAAGCCCAGGGTCATAAAGTCTGAGGCACAGTCGCCCCTTACACTGTTCTTAACTCCCAGGTTTTGGCAGCCTTGCTTAAATCACACTCATCTTCAAACTGCCTATATTTTGATCTCAGCTACACACGTGTACAGTTTTGTGACTGCATCTTGCACAGTTGTAAAATTATCACATTGACAAAATCTGTCGACAGACATAAAAACACATGGGACTTGAAACTGCAGCTAGTTTTTCTCATATTCTACTTTTATGTTGTTCTTAAGCTGTTTAGTAAAATACAGTGTAAAGTAAGTAAACATGAGATTATTTGCTTAATTTATTCATATCTTGACTCTCGTCATAAATTGCGTAAATGCAGTTTCTAAACTTACTCAGATTTTTTTTTTTTTAACAATTTAACTTGAGGTTCTGACAATTCAATGTTTAAATATACAAAGACAAAATCTATCCATACCTTTGTATGCAGATATAGAGCCTTTTTTCTTTATGTATTAGCTGTTATAGATTTTTATTTGGACATAATCACATGGCACAATGCACTGTTCGATCATAGCTAACGGTGGATCGATGCACTTAAGTCTAAAATTACAAAGCAAATGAAGTGTTGAGACTTTAACTCATCATTGAACTGAAAAAAAAAACTTATCATATGTTTGCTGTTGTGTTCTTCAGATTCCAATCAGCATCCACTGTTCCAGTCGAAAGCTGCCAGAGGTGCCTGGTGAGAACAAAGCTTCATGTTACACAGTACAGCCTAATTCGTGTGTGTTGCCTTAATGTGTGAAAGTTTTAGCTTTATAGTTGAAGTATGTGTAATCGTTACTTGGATTGAAGCACCTTTGTGTTATTTAGCCAACACACAAAGGCACTGACAATAGAATGCAACTCTAAACATAATCTGTTCCAATACATCAAATAGCAACAATTTATATTTGATATTATAACTGTTTCTTTACCAAAGAAACTAAAAACACATACACAAGGTAACTTAACATGTGGTTGGAAGGTTATAATGCATTCAGACATGCATTTTAATCAGTGTTCCCTTCTAAAAATTATGATGCATTCAAATGTATGACTAATTAAATCTGAACTGATGAGTGCAATCAGAGCATTCATGCAGAGGCAGCCCTCATTCATTGTTGCGATCATCATCATCTTAATCAGCCATTAGGTGGAGCTAATTTTGCTAATCAACACGCTGCATGCCAACTGTTTTCAGCACATCGTGAACTATAGAAACAAGATCTCATATCCTCACCACAGCATGCACTCAAGGATGTGTTTCCCCTGTGACACCAGCAGATGGGGATGTTGTCTCACCAATACTTTTTATAGGCACTATATGCTAATAATGATAACAGGGATTTCAGTCTGGTGATATTTACCCAAGACCCTGCGTTGGTAAACATGGGCGTTTTCCCTGTTGCCATATCTTGCTCCTTGTCAAAAGTGTGTTGTATTCAATTTATTCGATCCGAAGGCTTTGGATGCTGGATTTATTTGCTGTCAGAGTCAATAGATGGCCCAAGAAGCCTCACGGGAGAGGTAATCCTTTGTTAGTGTGCAGTTGCATACTTAACAGTTTATAATTGAAACATTCACAGAAAGCTTATTTGTGAAGATCTTTGTTTATAAAATTTTCTTTCTCGTGAAGCTTGACTTCACATCACTCCTCCCTGTGTCATGGATCAGTAGGTGAAGCTTCTTTACAGCAACCTGCTCACATTTGACAGCATATCAAAGACCAGGTTGTCAGTCTGCAGATAATGGTTTGTTTTCTTTTGAAAGATGCCCCCAATAATCCCACATTTGGGGAATCCTTGGATCAATCTGCCTGGCAGCAAAGTAACAAAGCAGCTGAATAATAGATTGAATCAAAACAATGTGCTGTATGTGCTGGTTGAAAACAGAACCTGGTGTTTAAATCCCATTTCTTGTTGCTGATGCTTAGGCTGTCAGTTTTTGCTTGCCTCATACACTCAGAGTAATGAGGCGCAGAAACAGCACTGATTCTGGTTCTGTCTTTTTATTGATTGTTTAATTACATTTTTTTCCTTTCTAACAGATTAAGTCTATGTGAGTTTAGGTGTGTTTTTTTTATCGTATGCACATTTGGACAGTGTAGTTTCTTTGTGTGTGTTTCTGTGGCTCACATAATCTCACAGCCATGTCAGAGAAAAGGGGAAAGTGTACCAGAGCTCGTTGCCCTGCAGCAACATTCGGAGAGCCAATTAGAGGGAAAACAAAAAGGAAAATGGGATTTGGGGGATTAAGGTCAAGGGAGACAAAAGAGAAATGGGGTGAGGGGAGGGTTAAGAAAATTCCTAATAATTTATAGTATTATCCCTTTTCAATTTTTTATTTCATCTTAGAAAAATGGTCTTAAATCCTGTTATAAAAGATATGGGAACACTTGATCTTATAGCAGTCCTGATGGTGTCTGTACAGTTTCCTAGAAAGGATCAGTCATGTAACTAATTTTGTAACATTTCCTGAATATAACAAATGAAAATTTACTGTATGTCATTTTGCTACACTTCACATTCATTAAGACTGTTTTTTCGTATAATCCGGAGAGTCTTGACACAGCTGAACGTTTGGCTTTGTGTCTTAATTTTAATTACAGGAGAGCATACAGTTCAACCAGTAGCCAGGGTTCTGTGGGGGGGTTGGTTTAATGAATCTTCGTCTGTTTTTCCAGCGGTTATTATTTAAGTTCTTTCAAAGAAATTTCTCAGGAAATCTAATTTGCGTCCAACGTTTTTTCTTTGTGAAAACTCTTAAATCATTTTGTGGTTCTTTCCAAGCAAACGATAGAAGGGTCACTACATTGTTGATGCCAGACTTTGGTGCCAGTTCTTATGAAGTCTATAGAAGATACATTCAAAAATCACACTAAATCCCAACATACTGTTTTGAGGTCAGCATATAAACTCTTATTAAAAAATTCCTCAGAAAACAAGCTTCAGAGACTATTCTACTGACACATTTTCAAAAAATGCACATTGGCTTGCTGCTGGTTTCTTAATAGTTTCCCAAGATTATTATTGGCATAATCCACTGGACTAATTAAAATATTCATCTTGACTAATTGAAAAAGATTTTGCAAGTTAAGTGTTCTTAATTTAATTGAATAAATATCAGTTTTAGGATAAATATATAAACTTCACAAAATCGTTCTGTCCCTCTGCAATGTTAGTATGGAGGCTCATTTACAATAACTGACCATGTTTTAATGAAACAGGAAAGGGAAGAGAAGTTTTCTACCCATTCACCAATATGTTAACAGCCAAGAGCTTTAAAATTTTGCTTCAGTGTCAGATCACATACTATGTGCACTGTAATGGCCCCACCTTCTCTTTTCAGTTTCTTTCCTCTTTATTTAAAAGCTCAGATACATGAACAGGTATTCACTGTGTGCTCTGCTCAGAACACTGTCTAGTTTTTTGACTTTCCAAAGACCCTCTCCAGAAAATTTAGTCTCACATAAACCTCTTAAATTTAATTAGTCTCACAGACATCAATCAACCTGCATTGTATCTACTTAATAAGACAGGAGTCAAACTGGGGTTGTAACAAGGAAACAGTCTTTATCACACTCAGACAGACATGAATGGTTTGCAAATACAACCATTCGGTTTTGCTCAGAGCATAAACACCAAAGCCATGTTCAATTATTGATCTGGTGCGAGCTGCTTGAGCCCTAGAAGAACTTGTCTGTCGATACAAATTCCCTTTCTTTTACTGACAATCGAGCTGTAATCTCCTGTGTACTATAGGTAAGTCATAGAGAAAACATACACATGGACGTGGTATACACACACACATACTCTTGATTTGGCCTAACTACAAACACATCTAAGTTCTTCACAAAGTGGCTAAAACAACACCAGATAATGTGTTTTTGTCATGCTTAATTTGAAAAAATTATCACTAAATGTTCATATATCATGATAGATATCATAAGTTAGAGCTCTGAACATATATAAAGGATGTTCTGACTCTGTATCAAACTCAGGCGGATGTCAGATGCTTTTAAATCAGTCAGTCATAGTCCTGTCTGTCTATTACTATCTCTCTTATGAGCATAAAAAACATCAGATGTCTTTTTTTCATTAATCCTCCCTTTGGCAGATGACATGCTATTGTGTATTGATATCAAATGCTCTCATAGATGTAACATTGAATCCACATGCAGTCCCTTTAAATAATCTGAGTCTGAAAGTTAGGTTGCACTAACATGTACTAACTTGTTAACTGATATTTAAGTTGACATTACTCAAACTATATTCATATGGTTGAATATGAATATAGTTTATAATACTTTGCCATCACTTCTCATGAAACAAGGAAAGAAGAGGGGATTGATTATTTGAATTTAATGCATTTCACAGACAAGAATGACTTTCAGTCTATGAGGTAATTTAAGGTAGGCTAATACTCAAGTTTGATCACATGTGTTTGTGATTGTGTTTTTACAACAAAACCGTTTATCTAAATCTGCAAGTTGACAGTATTGCTATTTATTTAGTGTAACCGTTTTTCAATCGATCTGAAAAGCACAACAACATGAGCCTCAACCCAAAATCCAAAGAAAAAGATGTCAAAGGAGATATGTAGCTGACAAGTGGCCTCTGGGAAGTACAGAGCAGTTATTTCACAGTATTCAGCACTGCGCACCAGATATAAAATCTGAAAAAACAAAAACACAATCTCACAGAGCATGGCTTTTACTTTTATTAACCAGGCCAGTCCTGAATACAGGAGATCAAGGCTCTGTTTTAATGTATTTCATGAAAAACTCATGCCAGACAGCAGGTGCACGTTCATGACTTATTAATCACAAACAGAACAACAACAACAACAACAACAAAAAAAACCCACCTTAATAAATAATAAACACAAAGAAAGATTGATGCCAGACAGCGCAGAAATAGAATAAGAGGTAAAGAACGAACTTTTGAATAGATCTTCTTTCCATGCTTTTACAACCAGGATCAAGACTGAAAAGCAAAAGGAAATAGTATTTCATATCCACTTAGATGCCACTGTCAAGGTGCCTATTAGCCAAGCATTGCGCCCACAGCTTAACTTCTTTAGGAAAGTTTGCAAGAGAAGTTATTATTTCATTTCTGTTAAGATCTGATTGATCATTAGAGAGTCAGTCAGTAAAGAGGAGTCATTAAAAACAGTTTTTTATCACTATTTTTTGCAGCATGACTGTAGGTAAGGCAATGCTATTCTTGCATTTTGCAGACCGAAATCTGAACAATTATTGCATGGACTGCCATGAAAAGCAGTGAGGGAATTTATGGTCACCACAAAATGAACTGCGCAAGCTTTGAAATAATTTTCAGATTTTTATTCCAGCACCATCATCAGATGAAAATTTCAGTTTGTCAGCTTTACTTTGTTAAGCTTTACTGAGGTTACTAAAGGTGGAACAAATTGTAACTTCTAACATCGGCCTGATAGGATTGTTATTATTGCCATTTTAACATGCAGTTGTTAGCATTTAGCTAACCCCAACACTCAAAGCTGCATTGAAAGTACAACTTCAAAGAGCCTCTTGCACTGATGCAGACTCCTTGTGTGTGTGAAATGGTCCCACATTTTGCTACAAATCACAGTTTATACACCCGTGTGCCGACTTTCTTTTCAAAACACACCAGGGAAATTTCAACCCTTAGTGTGACCCTTTTTAACTCACAAGAAGAAGATATTTCAGCTAAGTTTTAACTTGCTCAACAAATTTTTAAAAATACATTAGAATTTTTTAATTCACGCTGTTTCCTAAATCATGTGACAATAATACAATGTATTATTATCACCACTAACTATCTAACATCTCTTCTGCCTCTTTCTTCCCCTTTTTTTTTAGTAAAGTCATGTGTTTCCATCCCTGGTCTGACGTCACCCTCCCTCTCATGAAAAAACATGAGGTGGTCAGTGTAATTGACAAGTGGGCGGGGCTTCTTGAAGAACTGGGCAGCACATACCCCTGGGTTCAGGTATGGGATTTGCATGCTGGCATACACATACACCTATTCAAATTCACACTCCCTCACTGTTGATACAGTTTCTCCCTGGACTGGATACCTGTTAAATTGTACCACGTAAACTCTTCACCCTGTGCACCCCAGCGTCACTGATCATTCCGTTTTCTGCTCTTTCCAATTTTTCATTTTAATGCATCTTGTACTGGCTTGCATAAAACTTTAATGATGCCTCTCGGCAAACTCGCAAATTCAAACAGCAGCAGCAGAGAGAGAATGATATGAATTAGATAACATGTCAAAGTTTATACGACTGGCAATTAAGTTCTCCTTTCATCACATGGTGAGACTATTACAGCAAATAAAGATACTTGTGTTGTTGTTGAGAGATTTACAGGGTAAGACGCTGATGTACATCTTCACTGGTGATGTTACAAGTTAGGTATACCGAAGAAGATGAGCCAATTTGGGAAAATATAAAGTTTCTCTGTTCATTCTGTTTTCTAAATGGCAGCAAACACCCATGAGCCCCTTTGGCAAATCGCTACACCATTGTCGCCGAATAAGGGCAAGTCTCATGGTTTTAAAATGCTCTTTTGGGACTTCTCTCCAATGCTGTCAGGGTTCATAGTTCCCTTATTTTTTGGAGGGGGGAATTATTCCTTAAGGTTTTTGTTTTTCTTGTGTGCATCCATTTAAAAAATGCTCAAATAGTCAGTCATGTTTCATTAGCTAAAGGAAAAAAAATAATGAGGGTTTTTCATTGTGAACCCTAACCTCCTGATATATTCCAGTCCATTTCCATTGTCTTCACAGAAATTCAACCAGTATCTGCTTTATAAAATATTGATCATTTGATATTATATATTTACAGACCTACCCAGTTGGGAAAATAGGTCTCTGAAATTTCTCGTATTCTGCAATTCTGAACAACCCCCCACTGAGTAACCCTGGATGAAGACAGATGTTGGTAGCTTATGGTATTTTCTCTTCCATTACAACCAATGAAAAACTCTTTGAGATCAAAATACACCTGTGAGTGCACACATCCTTTGAAGTGTTCCAGAGCAAGATAGCAAATCATTTGGTATCCCTAAAAATTCTATCCAAGTAGGGGAAAGGCATAAATAGCATGAGGAGAATTGTAAGTGTGAACTACTGAATATCAGCACTGTTGTGCCGGATAAGTCATCTCCTCTTGAGACAATTCTCTTTTGTTCACCTGCATCTGCAGTTCAGTGAGGCAGACATTGACCACTGACTTCTGTAGGAAACAAAGTGTCTCACAGTTTACTTGGACAGCCCATTCTGACCCCCCGTGTACCACCAAAGGGCTCTTCCTCTGTTCTGATTTTATCTTCATAGACATTTCGATTTGCTTTGCCGTTGTTTTGTTGCTGTACATACAAGTGAAAAAGGTAAACTAAACCTTTTTTTCCCCTAATTTTCTGTCTCTAGATCTTTGAGAATAAAGGAGCCATGATGGGGTGTTCAAATCCACACCCTCACTGTCAGGTAGGAAATGAACACATTCATAAGCACATTAGATATGCATTTAACTTGTACATTTGTGTAGTTGTGTAAGTGGGTGAGTGATTTCAGCATGGATACATGAAATATCCTTGATGTGAGACACACATACACGAGCCCCGTCTTTTAATACAACTGTCATGACGCAGTATTAACATGAAATAATGAATGCTTTTATCACAATGTGATTTGTGTCATTGGACCAATTTGCACATCTAGTATACTGGTTTTTCAGATTCACTGTGACAATGACACTGATGTGTTAAAAGGAGCCAGACAAGTCTCAGCAAAGAAGCTGTTATCTGACTCTTCATTCAGAAATCAAAAGTGATTTTGTGCCTTTGTCACAATTTTTTTAAGTGCTTATTTGTTTGCCTGATTTTGCCTCCTTTCTCTGATTTTTTTTTGCATACTTACATCTATACCAGTGTTTGTTTGTCTGTATGTTTCTTATTCAGTTAGGTGATTCAGTTTAGATTAACAACTCAGAGAGAGACTGTCCACATGTTTACTTGTTAAAGCGTAGTTGAGCACAACCCCAAAGCACATGTATATCCCCAGCAACTGGGGACACACAAGCCAGTGCATTCCTAATGGTCAGTCCCAAGCTTGGACAGATTGGTAGCTTTGCGCCAGGAAGGGCATTAGGCATAAACAACAAACAAACTAAAGAAAAACAACTATAAATCGAATGTGCGAATCTCTGTGCTGGGTGAGCAAAAGATCCACTGAGGAAAAAAAAACAAACCAAGAAACTGGGAGAAAACAGGAAGATTTCATTGCTGAACTGTTGCTTCATACTGTGATGTTGAGAATGAGAGGGAGAAAGGGAAAAAAAAAGGATATTTAGCTGAGGGAGAATGAGTGATATGTAATTTTTTTTTTACAGTCTAGCAACTCAGACAGGGTGGACCCAGATGCAGATCAACTGTGGCAGGCTAATGATGTGTTGGTACTTCAATGAAACAACTCAAACTAAACTTTCTTGCAGGCTGATAGAAAAATAACCAGAAGTAGGGAGGCGGACTCTGAAAAACAAGAAAAAGGTGACACCAGTGTAAATGCAGAAAACATTGGTGTCACCTTAGGAAAATGAAACAGGGACAAAATCAGACAAACTGACAAAGATTGAATACTTAAGGAAAGGTATAAATGCAGGGGAAACTGATGAGGAGGAATGGAACAGGTGTGCTGGTAGGACAGGCAGTCCAATGATTGGGAAGAGTAAACAGGTTTGAAAGTCAGGAGACAGGAGGGAGGAAAAGTCTGAGGGACGTCTGTTAGCTGGAGGACCAAATGACATGCGAGAGGAGCAGAATGGCACAAAAGAACAAGACTGGCAAAAGAGTAATGACAATTTTTTAATTCTTAATTATTTTTGTTAAAAATGTATCCAATGTTTTTAACAAGTGATGTATCTATCCAATCTGCCCAATCAATGTAATCTGAAATAAAAGGCTCCCATCCACTGGGAACCACACAAAGGGAAAAAAAGGTATACAAGATAACAGCAGAGGGCAGTGTGAGACCTCAAATAAATATGCTGAGGTTTAGGTTAGGGATTATTATAGACGCTCAGTGACTGATCTGCTTCCTTGTTGAGGGGGGTTACTTGTTTTTACCTCAGAAAGTTATTTAAAAGGACAGGATGACACGAAAAGGAAAAGGAAAAAAAACTAACTGATTAAGTTAGGTAATAAATATATTATAATAAATGTATTCAAGTGCTGTCAAAAATCTTGTTTGTACTTATGTAACTGCTGCCAGATCAAAAAGAAGCATTTTATTTTCATGTGGTTCAGTATAAAAGAATTCAAAATGAAACCTGGATCCAGGTTTTTCGCAGAGCTTTTTAAAAGTTTTAGTGGTGTTGTATCTGTTTCTTTTTTCCCACAGTCCAAAATTCTCTTTCTTAAGATACTTAAGTCCCAGAACAGACTAATGTGTAAATGTGTTTGTGTGTATGCGTGTGTGTGTGTGTGTGTATAGCCAAATAAACTCCTCAGGCCAAAACGTAAGAAGCAAAGATCTCAGACTTTGAAGAATAATGAACAGAAGTGTTTATGTTCTGGAGGCAGCGTTGCTTCTGATGAGTTTGGTCTCATAGGAACAGAGTCGTATGTATTTTTATGTAAGCGCAGGGAAGAAAACTGATGCCTCTAGAACAGTGGTATTCTTTTTTTAACATAAGTAGCACAAACTATACAGTGTTAACTCTGTAAAGTGCTCAGAATATGGTTGAAAACATTTGCCTCTTAGGTGGCGATGATTATTGAGTTCAAATTTGCTCCCTAAGTATGTACTTCACTCAAACAATACTTGAAAGAAGAGGTTAAAAAGACGAGCATTATGTTATAATAGCTGTTAGAAATGATGCCTGTTATTTTCAGAAGTTCTGTCTCATGAGAATAGAGCATATTCTGTGTTTTTCTCTTGTGTATTATTCTTTTACTTTTCTCTGAGAATCAACAGTCTGCTGCTGGATGGATGATAGATCAGTGTATACAAAAACACAGGTGTACAAATAGACCCACAGCTACAGATGTTGGAGTGTGAATACAAATCACACACACTTTTGTAATGCCTGAAGGCATGCAGATGTACAGTATTTACCACGTTAGTTTACACATCAAACCAAGTCTCTCTCTCTCTGTCTTTCTAGCATCATAATCATAAATATGCTACAGCCTTTAACTAATATTCAAGTACCATTCATATTATTATTTGGTTAAGCTGCTTTCTGCCGCCGTTGTTGTAATTGAGTAAAGAATCTTACTAAGGCCTTAAGCAAAAGTGCCAACAAACATTGATAATTACCAGTTTCTTTAAAAAAAACCCAAAAAACAAAAAGGAAGTTTTATTGCATTTGCTTTGTTTTTCGCATATTAAGTAATATTAATGAAGCTAAACCCAGGACAAAACAGCGATATGACATGCGCCCTGGAGGCAAGGCCAGCAGGACACTAATAAACTGCCTAATCGTTAAAAAATGACGAAGCTCGAGATCATCAAGAGAACCCTTTTGAACATTTTCTCCATGAAGTTAATGCAGCTTTTTCCCTGTTGTAAAGAAAAAAAAAACTAATTTGCAGAAGCCTATGACAATGTGATTTTTGCACTGCATTCTGGGTAAAAAACTGAAGGAGTGTTTAATCAGAAAACAATTTGCTGTGCAGCCTGAAGCAGTGCAGCTTAAAGCAACACAGAATGCCTCTGATTATCTCAGTTCATGCTGATGGAATATTATAATTGGAAGAACTACTCCTGGTGATACAAATACAATGTAATAAGCCTAAAAATCTCTCTTACAACTAAGGCAAAAGGGCAGACATATCCCCTGAAAGCAGTTCACAGTCATTCCTAGCCTGGACAATATGCACAAATAATGCAGGGAAACCAAAATACAAGCCAAAAGAAAGACTGCTGACGGCTGTAAATACACACAAACAGTTCTGTTTCCCAGTGCTTCAATAACTGATCAATATTCTAGTGAAGATCTCACTCATCAGAGCATAAATATACGTTGCATGCTTTTATATTGTTGAGTTTTGCATTTCTCTGTACACTTGTGTCTATTAGTTTGGATGCTACTTTTGACAAACCCAATTTGAAATACCTTGTATACAAAACCACAGTAACTTGTTATCTCAGTGATTTATTGTGCAGCAGTGAGTCGGTAGTTACATGTTAGAATCCTTTTAGCCTGCTTTTATGGCCAATAAAATACTATAAAGTGCAAGATTAAACTATCTAAATGTCCATCCCGACGTTCACTGTTACCCATAAAAATCTTTCTAAAATGCTGTGGAAGTACATTATGAAGCTTATTCTGCAGCCCCAAAGTGTTTTTTCCCCAAAGCGTGATGGAAAATGAACTGTAGTGCTGTTAGTGGAGGTGAGTAACGCATGCTAATGTTTTCCACACATGAAATGACCTGCAGTACCTCATCTGTTTTGGAGCATCAGACCGCCTGGTTTCTCCAAGGATGTTTACTTTTTTTCAATCACAGTTAATACCGACGTCTCTTTTAGAGTAAACACTGTCTGCGTCAGAATGACAGTTGGTGGCTGATGAGAGGAACATTTTAATAATGTGTTTGTCTCAGACAAAACAGCTGCTTTGAATTTCTTTACTAAGAGACTTTATTAGTCACAGCGAGGGAGCTAATTTTAACAGTGAGTGTGTTTCTGTTTTTTTGTGTGCTCTGACATTTACGTTGTGTTTATGTTAACTAAAACTGAATCGGCTGTTGTCATAGTTAATTACAATGCTAGCTAACTAGTTGCTGCTAATGGAATTTAGTGTAACTTTAAGATTATGCTTGGTCGTGTTTTTATATCTAGTGTATTTGTTTCTCTAGTTGTAACTACGGCTGGGACGACATGTCAGTACAGAACATATAGTATTACTATCTCTTGCAATATGTTATTTATACCCCGGCGCCAAATATTAAAAGTCTAATTAAAAATTGCAGGTGCTTTAAGCCTATTTCCCTTCCAGTGACTAACCAGAGTCACTAAATCATTACACATATGCTAATTTTGCCATTTTATGACTATTGTGCATTAGAATAAATGTACATATTCAAATGAGGCAGTCAGCGTTTGTGTCAGAGAATTGCTAAGCTAAGGCTTTATACACTTCATGTACATTTATTGTCTTGAATGTATTAAGTATTGCAGAATCCCTGTATTGTGATACCAAAATTATTGTGAGCAACATAATTTATTGCTTTGTGTACTTTCCATACAATATATTATTTATTTTTGGAAAGACTTTTTAACACTCTAATTTCTTTATAAACATCAAATCAGCTATCTTTTAATAATTTACATTATTGTAGTTTGGAACAGTAAATACTTATTTATAGTTCCACAGTTTCAGCTATGTAACAGCTCAACAGTAAAGCAGTATTTTTTTACAAGTTGGGTTTTGGGCTATAGGGATAAAAACCTTAATGCTGACAGTTACAAGCAGGATTGGTTAAAGGCACTGTACTGAGACAGAGGTCAAAAAATTGGCCATCTGGTTCAGCAGTTGGTGGCCAGGCGGTAAGCAGAGGCCAACAAGTCCGAAAGAGCAGGTCACAGAGGAACAAGGGATCATGACATGAACTGACTGGCAGTGACAGGAATGAACGGACTGCTACAGCAAATGAGCTGTATACATGATGTTGCTAAAGGGAGAGGAAAAGGCTGTGGGACAACTGGCAGGGAGGGAAAGACTCTGGTCTCTGCAAAATGTGGGAAACTCTGAGGAATTTCGGTGGTGTTTCAAAATGTTTAGACAAATGTGGGTTGCTATAGGCAGCCTTGGATGTTGGAAGGCAATAGGAAGAAGAGGGGGGAGATGGGGTAGGTGTCACTGTACCAGACATGGGGCCTGTTTTCAAAACTTCAAACCTAATCCCAGACGACTGTCAATATGTATCTACGTTAGATTTTATTTTAATGGATGACCTAAAATGCATCAAGTCTCTGAAAATTTGGTTTTTATAAGCAAAAAATTAAATTTTGTTTAAAAAAATATCCTTAAAAAGTATCCTTATACTCAAAACTCAGATAATCTGCTGGGGTTTTGATCAGTAATGATTGACACTGGCTGGCAACATAAACAAACACCCCAACATCTGTCAACTTACTCCACAGACCAGAGACACCAAGTTTTTAGTTTGAAATAACCACAACTGTTTCCACAACAGAAAAAATTGTGCTTATTGACTTTAGAACGGTTAAGTGCTACCTTCTTTACAGAGGAGTAATATCCATGCTTCTTGTTACATCATAGGTGTGGGCCAGCAACTTCCTGCCAAATGAGCCGGCTCTGTCAGACCGCTGTCAGAGAGCCTACTATCAGAAACATGGAGAGCCGCTGCTGCTACAGTACGCCCGCCAAGAGGCTGAGAGAAAGGTACGGCTCTGCACATATAAACACAAAAGGCAAATAAAGAATAAAGAATAATTAAAGCAAAATCTCTCCCGCAGAAATGTGTTATTTTCTTTTCCCCTGGTTACGTAGTTCCACTGTCAGGATGTTTTTAACACTGAAATTTGAAATGAAAAGAATTACTATAAAAACAAAGGGTAAACTTTTATTCTTGGAATTCATATTTAATAGTCCAGAAAATCCCTTCTCTTAAATATGTATCATGAAAAATTTGCAGCAAATCTGGCATCTCAGGTAACAGAGGTCAGACACAGTAAAATCAATATTACATAGGCTTACAAAATATGTTTTGTTAAATTAAGTGCTCATTTTGAAATGCCCAGTGGATTACCACTGAAATTGTGTCTTTTATGACAGGGAGCATTTTTATGAGTGGTGATGATGGGGAACACAGTCATTTAAACTGTGTGATGATGGTTTATAATAAAGTTCAGAGGCTCGCTTTAAAAAAACGTCTCTAAATATGCAAAACAGGGGCATCATATTTTCCTCACCATGACTGCCCTCATCGCCTCGCTTTTCATCCATCTACTTCCAACCTTACCCGCCATGCCTCTCTCTCCTTCTCCCCCTTCATTTTTCTTTTTTTCCCCCATCAGCATCCTCTGCCTGTCTTTCAGTCAGTGAAGCGTGTGATTGGACAGCAGAGACACTCATTAGCATAATGCTGCGGCATCCATCTTCAACCTGCATAAAGATTAGGAAAATCAGCTGTGTGTGTGTGTGTGTATAAGTGATTTCCCTGTCATGTGTGGAGCATCAGCTGCAGTAACTATCAAACACAAGGTCTAACAGAGCACTAAGCGCATTAAGCATGTTGGGGAATGTCTTATTAGTGAGCAGACATTTGGTAGAAACCGTGAAAGAACTCTCTACAGGAGAGTAAAACTCGACAGAGCCATGACTTTTTTTTTGTTTTGCTCCCTTGAGCTGCAAAAAGATGGCCCACTTGTGAGACTTTATCAATTTGATTCACTTAATCTCAGGTCATATTCACAGCTAAAACCCCATCTGGAACTGGCTTCAGTTGTGTTTATGCAGTGATAAGACAATAAAATGTGTTGCCAGTGTATCTTACCCTCAGGAGATAGACAGGTATCACCTTGCCTTTAAGGCTTTGAACTGGGAGTTTTCCTTTGAGTGTAAGAGGTCATGATCAGGTTGTAGGTTTGTGATGTTTGGGTCATGCAATAATTGCTTGATGTCACTTTTTAAATCACCATTCTTCTAGTTTTCTCTTGTGCTGATGTTATCCAATGTTGTACAGGGGTTTTTGCAAGTTTGAGGCCATTAGCTTAGCTTAGCATGAGGAACGCAGCAAGTGGAAACAGCCCACCAGGCTTTGATTACTTCATCTCCAGAGAATTACTAGGTTAATTGATGTCATCAAACATCTTTTGACACCAAATTTGCATCTCTCTAAGAGCTTAGCATTCATTTTTTTTAGATAATTCAGTGTAATTGGGACATAATAATTAATTTATCACTTGAAAAGAAAATTCTCAGGAGTTTTGACAAAGCAAGAACTGCAACTTTTTTCCTGTTTTTCAATTCAGCGGATCTCATTTTTGCGTCTCGTTCACTTTCTGGGAACAAATCACAACCATTATTGGTGTTGATGAGCCACTTCATACAAAACGCTTAAATCCACTTGGGGTCTATCCCAAGAGGAGGGTGTTTTGTTTTGTTTTTTTATTCTTTTTCTGCTCTTGAATCAGCGCTGATTCTTTTGAGTGACTGAAAAAAAACCATTTAATTCCTCTTTAGGAATGGTTGGAGAGGGACAATGGATTTGATGATATAGAGTATACAATTGACCAAAGAAGTTTGAGCACAAAGTGAGACAGAGTTAGAGAAAGAAGGGAAATGAAGAGAGAGGGAGGAGGAAACAAAGGAGACGAAGAAGTGGATGGGGAAGGACAGAGACACAAAGTCACAGAGAAAGATGTGCAGGTAGGAAGGAAAAAAGAAATCAGAGATTCATTCAGGGAATGAGCTGATATCTTTTCCATTGGGAGTGTGTGAGTGTGTGTGTTTGTGTGAGAGTGAGAAAGGGAAAAGCATTAAAGTTTCAAGAAGAGCAGAGCAGACACTAGACAGCTGCTCATGGGGACTGACCTTTATAAAATCAGAGTGGAAGCAGAAGTGTGCGTGAACGTGTGTGTGTGTGTTTGCAAGAACTCCTTTAACTACTTATTTTAGTCCACTGATGTGTATGAGGATGTGTGTGTGTGTGTGTGTCTGTTTTTTTTTTTTTTGTGCTGTCTCTCTGAGCTGGGGTAAGGACCGTAAATTGGCACACTGCAGTGTTTGAATTGGGGTTCAGCTCCTCGGTGACACCCTTGACTTTGAAACAAAAACTTTCTAAGCTAATTGAATAGCCCTCGCTGGGATTTGCAGTCAGTGAGGTGTCTGTTTCGGGACATCCTCCACTTCCTCTCTCCCACTTGACTCCACTCCTCCTCCATTCTGGTTCTGTCTTATTTTTCTATCTTCTGTGTGCTTCTTAATAATCCTGTAAGCAGCAGAGGATGAGTACAGAGGAAAAAGTGTAAGGAGGGTTGAGAGGGAAAATTGAATAGAAGAGAGCTGAAATCCTTAAAAAAAAATAGTCATAATAGGAAGGAAGTATATGGGTAGTGTGATATCTAAAGACATTTTTGAAAATATAAATTCTTAACCATAATGGTTTCACTTGATATTTATAAAAATAGACCAATTAATAAAATTGCCTCCCTTTAATCACCTGTTTATGTTATGCCGTTCAAATTATTTATTGTAAGGGAGCTAATACTCTAAGTGTTGCTGCATCAGGCCTTAAGTAGAATCCTATACTACAAGCTCAGTTCATTAAGAGAACTGAGGACTCTGGGATTCTGATTAGACTGTGTTTTCCTCCACGGTTATTAAACACCCAAGCAATTGCTGTGGATCCCTTAATTGTACACTGATGCCCGGACAAGTTATTTTTTTATTTTAAAGCTCTGGAACATTTTCAGACTAGGATGCCCTGGCGCTCTCTCCTTGCATTGGTGCGTAGTTACTGTCAGGTAGTTTTGTAGTTTTCCCTAATTCCGACCCAGCCATAGGAATTAGTCCTAAAACCTGGAAATGAACTAAAACTGCTTGGGACGTAACATGTTATATGTGAATATGGTAACCAATTTACTTGCTCCTCCACCTTTATACTCTTGGAAATTATTCTAAAAATTTTGTTGATTTATCAAGGTATAGGAAGCTTAGTGGTGGCAAAGATAAAGTCGCGCAACTGTGTTATAGTTCATTAAGCATTTAACTTCACATTTGCATTTCACTTCTGGCAAATACATTTACACTAAAAATCATATTTGAGTGCGTTTGTAAAAGTTTTCTTAAAAAACAAAACATGAGAGTATCCTTAACTTTTGTTACCGCAGAGCTTGTATTCCAAAATAATCCAAAAGGTCAATAGAATGTATAATATGAGAATTTAATTATAATTCATGAGAAGGAAAAGAAAATATTATTAAAGAATGAGAAAAGAATGCATCCACCCACGCAACCTTAGAAACAATCAATATTTTTAAAGCACAAGTACCGTGAAACACCACGCTGTTTAATAAGCGTACAGAAATATATACAATCCATGTATAATATATGGTTATAATTAAAAGCACAGGTATCCATATAACAATAAGAACTCTCTTATTTGCAGTCAAACCAGGAGGAAGTACCCTGTTGTTTGGATACCTGTTGTTAATCCCTTGTTTGTTAATCCAAATAACATTTGATTTGACACCCAAAAATGCATCACTTGGACAAACAGCTTTTAGGAATACAGAATATGCAAGGAAAAAAAAGGGTGACAGACATCCTTGGGTGTTGATTTGTTCCTCTGGACTTAATGACTGAGCTTTCTGTTCATTGTTTTTGATTTTATGGCACTTTTACTGTATGCTAGCTTTAATAAATCCACTGCGTGCCTCACTATCCAGCACCAAAGAGCAAATTCAGTGTTAGCCAGTGAACATAGTGAAGCATTCAGCATTTCATCACATATTTTCCTCAGGAGCTGTTTTAGAATGAGAAGGAATGTAAATATTTGACTTGATTTCATCAGGTGGCCAAAAGCACATGAATTCCAACGCTGCGTTCTGGTTGCTCTCTATGTAAACAGGCTGTTGTTTGTAACCTTGGCCATAACAAATTTATGAAGTCCATACGATCTGTCAGTGCTGTGCATTCATTTGCACACTTAGTTGTGTTAGGAAATGCATGTTAACGCTGACTTCCACCGGATTATGCTGCTGTTTAGCACACACCTTCACACACACCAACACACTGAGCCAATCTATTTTTAATGGATAATACCAAGGTCAGGTCATGTTTGTGCCCATTCATCTGCTTGTTGAATCTCAGCTTCTGACAATTTCTGCATTTAAACGGGTTATGGTAATTATGCTTCTTGCCGCAAACAGCCAATCCTGACTGACTTTTTTCTTATTTTGAAGTCATTTTTTATAAAAGCAGTGTGCTCAGTCAAGCTTTAGTCCTATATTACTCAGTATCCCCTGTTTTTATTTATGTCTTTTGTTATTAATATATGTGTGTTCATTACTAAGTATAGGGAGAAATGTCTTTATAGCTGGATCATGGAGAGAGCAGAGGAGAGGGACAAGAAAGTTACTTAAAATGGTTTCTATATTTTAAAGAGTCCCGACCTGAAGCTTTTGTTGGCTGAAGCTACAAAGCATCACCAAAAATCTGACACCAAACATCCCCAGTACAGCAGAATAAGAAGAAAATAATCAAAAAACAGGCATACAGGGCAAAGTCTCTGCAGATACAGACATGACCATACACACCTAGTCGTGCATTCCAACTTGTAACTCTACTGCCCTCTTGACCAGGTCACTATTGAAGGAGATTTTATCTCAGCTGGTTTTCTTACCTGATTAAATGAAGGTTAAATGACAAATAAAAATACATTTGAATTACTTTATCTTGCCTCTAAACAAAACTGAAACTTCTGGTTCACCTTTGAGTTTTTTATTATTATTTCGGACTTTGCAGGTAAATCCTTACATATTAATTGCTTCTCCATAGATTCAAAAACATTTTAAGTTTTGGTCTCTTCTCCAGGAGCGAGTGGTGGTGGAGAGTGGTGATTGGCTGGCGGTGGTTCCATATTGGGCAACATGGCCCTACCAGACGCTGTTGTTACCACGACGACATGTCCTCAGAATCAATGACCTGACAGCAGAGGAGAGAGAGGGTGAGTGTTTGTGTGTGTGTGTGTGTGTGTGTGTGTGTGTGTGTGTGTGTGTGTGTGTGTGTGTGTGAAGACACTGACAGAGTGAGTGACTGAGAGAGCGATAAGGCAATTAAGACTAGTTTGAGGTGACTCAGCAGCTCAGTGGGGAACACACAGGTTTGATTCCCGGCCAAGACGCCTCCTGTGTCTCTGCGTGTGTGTGTATATATCATCTTCATGATCATTCACAGCACATTTAAACTTCCAGGAGGGGAAACTTTTCATTACACTCCCTCCATGAACTTTTACTTGATCACAAATCAGCTCAATAACACAGTGGAAATGAAAAGAAATTAAAACTAAAACGTGCAAAATAAATCCCAAAATGAAGCCAGTTATTATTGCTAAACATTATTGCCTTTAAATAACTTTGTGAAAATTTTCCTTTCTAATCCCTCTGTTTTCTGTCACTCTTTTACTCTATGCTAACATTACAGGTGGTTAATGGTGGCACAGTGATGCAGTGGTTGGCGATGTTGCCTCGCAGTAAAAAGGCTCTGGGTTGCTTGGCCTTTCTTTGTAGGGTTTGCATGTTTTTTCTGTGTCAGTGTGGAATTACTCTCCCCTCTACAGTCCAAAGACATGCAGGTCAGCTTAATTGGCAACTCTGTGATGCCTGTAGGTGTGAAAGTGTGCACCTTGCAGTGCCATGGCAACCTGTCCAGGGTGTGAACTTCACCAAATGGCCCCTTTTATACACATGTATAATTCAAGTCCATCCTTTACACTGCTGAGGGCAAAGAGCTTCAAGACCTTGTTGTCTCCTCAAGTTGAAGACATTTACGGGTTCTTTTGCTTGCTTTGTTATTTTCATTCCACCTTCTTTGAGGTGAAATGACAATAACTATTCATTCTGCCGTGAACGGAGTGTGTTAGCTAGGTTAGGCTCTAGTCCTTCATCCTACAACCCTGTAAACAAAAGATTTAAGTCTCAGGTGGCCCCATGTTTTGTTACAATTTTTCTTGTTGACCCTCTAAATGTGGAGAGACTTTTAAAAAAAAGAATCCTCGATCAGTAGATGAATAAAATGGTTATTTGCAGTTGTTTGCCTCTTTTCTTCTCATCATCATGGTGTTTAAATGACTCCAGCAGCTGCTGTTGTTGTCAGAGGATTAATTCTTTTAAGATCGAGGTGATCAGCTGAGATTTCTCATCAAGGACAAACAGCACCGCATCTGTAAATTAACTGAGGGCTCATTTGAAAGACTTCTGTTGACAGTCGAGAGTCTGTTCAGCTGATTGAGCTTGTGTGTAATGAAGGTGTGAAGCCCAAGGCAAACAGATAAGAATCAGTGGAATAGGTGTCTTCTGAGACACAGCCCATTACCACTGTGTCACACTGAACATCAGAGAGGAATCAACACAGAATGACAAATCAAAATCAGGTCCTGCAGTCAATAGGTGCCAGAAAACACAAGGTTTTTGTTGTCTGAACAAACATCTGATTTGCTGCTTACAATTACATCAAATTGTTTAAAGTCACATTTTTTGCCCGTAGCTTGTCTGAGAACAATCTATTAGTTGTTCTCAATATGAGAACAACTAATAGATTTGTTATGGCTGGTGTGGAATGTAGAGATGCAAATGATTATTTACCAATCAGTTAATCAAAATTAAAGATAAGGAATAGTTCTCTGAGTATTGTCAGATAGTTTTCCGCCAAAACCTGTGTGGTATTTGTATATAAAGACAGACAGCTCTATATCAAACAGTCATTCATCCCAGGAAAGTTGCTCTATTAATACAAAAGCAAAAAACAAAACAAAAAAAAATTAAGACAAACTCAAACAGACAACTTATTTTCATATCATAAAAAAAATCTAAGCATTATCTTACGTGTTCTGCTTGTCAGGCTCTGTGTTCCATCACATCATGTGCAATCTGACTTAAGTTTGTCCATTTGTTGTAAAGGTTAGTAATAATTGTGCATTGCATTTTATTTCAATCATTTTATTAAATGTTTTGAACTCATGAGTAAAAAAATATACTCAGTGTTTAACTATATATGGGGCATTTGAATTATTAATTAAACTCAGTTGATTTTGGTCGTGCTGTAAATAGCAGATACCAGATTTCATCAAGGAAAAACCTGTTTTGTATATAAAGTTTTAATAATTTCATTTATTATTGTTGTTGCTTAGGATTCATAAAGGATGCTTCAAATTTGAATCCATATTTGAATGCTTTCTACCTGAGGATTTTTAAAAGAGAAACACGTGCATGTGTGGGTGTGTGTGTGTGTTTATCTGTGTAACTATACACTATGTTTTTCTGTCTCTGGTCTGTCAGATTTATTTCTCATGTGTTAAGGCATTTTCTTATATATTTAATTTCCCCTCAAGAATGATGAAAGTTTCATCTTCCTTTCATTTACTCCAGCTATACATTCCCCCTTTGATTTTCACTTGCTATATTTTATTTTTTGTTTACTCTTACATGCCCTCGCTTCAGCTCCCATTCCTCATGTCATTCATTATTAACAACACTCGCTAACAAGTGTTTTCTCTCTGCCTCTTGCCCAACTTTCTCCAGTTTTCTCACTGTATCTCTCTCTTCTCTGTCTCTCTCTGTTAATCAGGTCTGGCTGATATTATGAAGCGCCTGCTGACCAAGTACGACAATCTGTTTGAAATCTCCTTCCCGTACTCCATGGGCTGGCACGGTAAGACAGAACGTGGGAGATTGAGGGTGTTAAAAAGATAAAAAGAAAAAAAAAAACTGAAGCTATGAATGTGAAAACTTGTGTACAAAGTCTCCGCATAGTGACAGAGGGAGAGAGGGGACAGATGATGAGAGAGATTAAAGATAATTTAAATCCAAATACATGAAGATCTGTGAATGGTTTGGTGGATTACAACCCAAATTCTGCTACAAACTGGGGGCTGTTCACAAATCATGCGAGCTATAAAGTAAATTAGGCAGTCAGTTTGATATGTGAATAGATTCTACTCACAGCAGTGTGCTCGTCTGTGTCATAAGCTGCAAAAGCAGGTTCTGAAATAAGGGAAGTTTGTCCTTTTTACTGTCAGGATTTTAGAGACTAGTGTTGTTCTAAATTAAACTAGTGTTCTTAGAAACATGTTTATTTCTGTAGTAAAGTCTGGCATTTCCAAATGAGGGTTTAAGTTACTTTTGAAGTGAGCCTCAAGTGGTCAATCAAGGGACTGCATTTTTTTGCACTTAGTATTAGCTCTATTTTGGTCCTGGAGGTTGCCATTTAGTGTCAAACAAAACCAGGAAGCTGAATATGTGAATATGCCATGTAAAGCTGAGGGGAAGTGTCTGGATGGATGTTGAATCTCTATAGATTTTTCACTCTGACTGACATCATTTCATTACACATAGTCTTTTGACCTATTGCTAGTATATTAATTAGAGCTTTTTTAGCTTGATTGTTGATTTAATCAACTCAGTCATTCTGATCTTTTTATATATAAAAGTAAATTTAATACTCTAAGAAAAAAGTTTTCCACTTTTACAGTACTCGTATGTGAGTTTGATTTATTTATATCTCCTGCTTGTCCTTCGAGATGTTGTTTGGATTTTTCTTCCCTGAGATGACTTACAAATTCATATCCCTGGAGGAATACTGAAAAATCATTTTAGAGCAGATGCGAGAATGTTTTGCTTTGTTTGCTGAACTTTTCTAAGCCCCTGGTGCTGAATGAAGTTGTAGTCCTGTTGTTTGTGCTTGAGAAATAACCAGTGGATTAGATATGCACTGTTTACATATCTCTAGCTTTACTTTAACCTTTAAAATCCAGATGAATGACTATGAGACTATGAGACTTTGTCTCATTGATTCAAACATTTCTGTATCAAGTGATCAATCATCTTTCCTTTTATACACAGAGTAGAAATTCACTTTAAAATACTTCAAGTTTTCAGTGCTTAAGAGGTATAATGCATTTTGCAGGAGTTCAAGTTGCTATTTTTTATTGTTTGTTTCATTTTTTTTAATCCTAAACATGTGCAACCTAACTTACTTTTTGCCGTTGTTTGTCTGGATCCTGCACCCATTCTCTCATAGTTCTTATTATTTTGGAATCACAGCAAAGAAGCATTGTTACAGGAAACAGTAGTAACAAGATACCAAGCATGTGCTCAGTGTGCAGACATTCAGAAAAATGCTGGCAAATGTCACCTTTGCAAAGAGAGTGAAATTTAAATTTTCATCCTGACAGAACATGCAGAGTGAAGCACGTTTGCATACATCTCTAAAATCCCAAAATACATCAAATTGGTGTCACTGCAGTCATGGGTATGAATCTTCCTTTAATTTTGTAAAGACAAGTGTTTAATTGGCTGGATTTGGCGAAGCAGCTTGCACAAACGCACAAATAGACTGTGCTTTGTACTGCAGGGTGAGGAAAAGCTGTCAAGACAGCTGCAGCTTAAGAACAGGCATCAACTGATATTTACCTGTGCTGAGACGGGGAAGGAAGTACCTTTTGTGAGCGATGTCAGTGAAACACCTTGCAAGCAGGTTCAGACTAGAACAAAGGTCAGCAAAGTGCAGTGATGCGATGAGTGATGTGTGACAGAGGAGAGCGGTGTCATCTCGGCTGAGTGGTTAGACTGATCCTTGTATAAGGTAAAAGGTTACAGGTGTCCTGTTGGAAACCTCACTCTTCACTGGCTACACTTCTTTCTGTGTAACAGTAAAAATAATCGGTGGCAAACTTTAGGCCCATATCTGGGCTCAACTTCTTGTTGTTTTTTTTTCTTTTTTTGTTCTCTTAGGGATGCTAGCTGAACGGCTTTATGAATGTCAATGTCAGCTTTGAGTTAGCAAGTCTACGGCTTTGTTTTCCTCGTGTCACTGTACACTGTAAAAAATTACAAAATTAATAATGTTCCATATATACTCAGCTGTTGTTCTACTACATGTTTAGTGTTGATTAGCGTTTTTAGCATGCTAAATGCCAATTGCTAATATGATGATGAATAAAGTGAACATCTTGTAGGTCGGACATCATCATATTTGCATGTTAATATACTAATGTGAGCCTTTATCCTGTAGTGTGTCTGTCCTTATGTACAAGCTACACAGAGCCATTTGCATGAATGAAGACTCTGAGTCTTATTAAGACATACAATGGAGTGATCTCTGATTCTGCATAGTTTTGGCCTTGCAAGCTCTGTTGTTTTATGTTGAAATAATGCAGACAAAAACCACTAACTTACAAGATATTCTTGTTCTTTTTAATTGAAAAAATAGCTTAAAAGAGCAGAAAAAGCCTAAAAATAAGGCTAATGGTGTTTGTCTACAATATTTCAACATGAAACAACATCACCATCTACAAAAAAACCAACCCATTATTGATAGCAGACTAAGTTATACTTTTCATCAGGCTCTATATTTCCTTGTCTTAAAGTGCCGATCGCTTTAGATCTTATGATGCACATTTTTTGTTTGTTGTTTTTTGTCATTTTTTAATTTCTCCATTTCAAAATGTGTTTTATTTTGTGATCATCTTCTTTCTCTTCATGCTAAGGTGTTCACATAGTCTGACGAGTAATTTTGTCTATTAAGTCAGTACAGTTCCATTATCAGGAAGTAACTAATCAAGTTGTGATTATCATTTATCATTTCAGATCCATTTCAAAGAATAAAGCACTACAGTTTTGTCAGCACTTATCACCTGTCAATCTTCCAATCTTTATATATATATATATATAGAGAGCAAAGCAGCTCAGGTGAAAGATGGTTCATTAACAGAGGGAGGTGATACACTCAAACTGTAGTGTGGAAAAAAGGACAGAGAGCATGAGAGGACACAGTCATCATCTCACTTTCACTTTTTCATTTTATTTGATGTCATTTATTAGAAGTAAAATCTCAGTCTACGTAGTCTGTGGTGAAGGCTCCCATCTCTTATTAACTCTAGGTTTCTATCCTCTGGTCTGTTAAATTTCTTAGGTAGTGAAATTCAAAAGTCATGTTACATTGATTTTTTTGAAGGTTTTTGGCAGGTATTTTGTTGGTTCGTGTTATTTTCAAACAGGCAAACTGAGAGAGAGATGTTTCCTTTATTTCCCTCCAGTATTGTGGAATAAAATCTCAGGTAAATACATTTGGAAGAATTCAAGCTGGGTATTCTCTTGCAGCCACTAATGAAACAAAAAAACAATTACAACTTAATAGTATCTCCAATTAAACATGCAATGCCTGAAGATGGGGGATTATTACACACATGCCAGTTTCAAACTACCTCCCTTTTCAGACTAAACCTTCCTGTCTAATTATCTGTGAAATATCACAATTTGGGTTTTAAGCAGCCTGCAATTTCTTGTTGTTCAAAATATGAAAAGAGTGGGAGTAAAGTGTAAGAACAAATAAAGACTGTGTTATCAAATGTTAAAAGCATTAAACTGCATTCATCATTTAGTTTTGTACTCAGTGTGATTTTTTTTTAACTATTTTTTGTCATTTTACCCAATTTATTGGACTTTTGCTGCTTTTGTTTCCCACTACTCCTCATTAAGTGTCTTGTTATTTAAACTTTACAAAGGAGAGTAAGGCAAATGATTAAAATGCTGAAACCAAAATGGATGTTCTGTCGTGCGGAAACTCACTGTGTATCTGTCACACACACACACATACACACACAAACAGGTTTGGCCCACATAATGAGTTGTGTTATCTCCCCCATCTGTGTTTGTGCTTTATTTTTGCTCATTTGGAATCAGCCAGCTTTTATTTAAGGCTAGGCTTGTTGGAGGCAGTGTGGAGATGGAAGGGGTTTGGTGGTGTTTTAGTCAACTGGGAAATTATGGGTGAGGTAAATCTACCTGCTAATTCCCTCAGGAGAAAAACACAGAACACTTAACTGACTGTATTAAGTGTTTGGATGAAGGACAGGGAAACAGAGAGAGGCAGTAAGATGAGCAGGGCTGCACAATAAAGCATAAATCATAGTATATAATATTAATAGTCCCCCTATTTATAAGTATCAGTAAGTTTGTGAATTTTAAAAAATGTACACTCACACAAGCAGCAGAACAAGTGTACCCAAAAACAGTTCAAAAGAGGGCATTTATCAATAGGAACATCTGTCTCTATTCAGTCCTTTTCAGGATTTTTTAGTCTTGTCTTTGTTCTTCGTTCTGTCTTTCCTGTCTATAACCATCCATTAGTTTCCTTTATGTCAGTTCCCTGTCGTCTCTGCCTCTATCTGATCAGCCCCCATTGTCAAAAAACTGACTCTAAAGGAAAAGCTCTTATTGTGAACTCAGTGTCTCCAGGGATTGATTTTTTTTTTTTTTTTGGAACATGTCTTTTGTGAGTTTTAAGAGCGATATGCTTCTGCTTCTGATCACCTTATTGCCTTCCCCTGGATCAAAAGTAGCACAGGCAACAAAGATGATATATAAATGTGAAATCTTGTCACTTAAAAAGCATCTTTAGAACTATAATGAGCCTTATAAGAGGAGTGAGAGACTTGACAAAATTTACAGAATTCTGTATGCCAAATTGCATTATTCTACAAGTGAAACATGCAACTTTTGACAAATAAAAGGAAAAAACTTGAATAAAAGATGAAAAGCATGATGAGTGCGGACACTTCCATATGGGGAGTGAGACATTTGAATGGTTTGAGTATAAATGTGATACGAATTATATGCTTTACAGTAATATGGAACCTTATGGCAGAATTGAACTTAGTTTACCCAGTGCTGGGGTAGTTATATAGCCTCAAAGAGATTTGGCTTTCTAGTCTCATGTTGAAATGTACATTATGTGACAACTGCACCTTAAAATTTATTAAAAAAAAAAAAAAAATATATATATATATATATATATATACATACATATATCTTTGTTATACATTTTTTTGAGTTGTCTACTTACATTATTCTGAATGTTTCCATCAATGTGCAAACTCAGAAAAATCCATATTTTGTTTAAAATTGCATTGTCATTGCCGTGCCTTTTGCTTACTAACTTGAGGTAACACTAGTCAGAGTGAGGAAGGAAGTTGGCAAACGTGACCAAATGTCACGTGAATAAGAGTTTCATCTGCATCAGTGGCTATTCAGTAATGACATAAACAAATCCTATGATTTCATCCTGCTTCACAACATCAAACTACATTTCATGGGTCAATTGTTTCGATAGCAAGACCTCTAGTAGACTCTCTCAGTAGATCAGTATGTCAGTGCCTAACTGGCTCTTCAGCTGACGTTGCAAAGCTGCTGCCCATGGCATCTCAAGCTGATACAAAGATGATAATTCATGCTTTTATCTCCCGTCCCGTTGTGACTGTTGTAGCTCCCTTTTCACCTGCTCAGCAAAACAACCCTGAATAGTTTGCAAGAAGTCCAAAATGCTGCTGCAGAGCTTTTAACCAGGCACTAGGATGGATCTCGTATGACACAGATTTTGTTTTCTCTCTAACGGCTCCCTATCCAATTCTAAATCAAATATAATGTTCTTGTCATAATTTCAGAGTTCACATTAGAGCTCTGCATGGCCAGACACCTGCCTCCATACTGCAGCTCTATATTACCAGCAGGTCTCCAGGGCCCTCTGATCAGAGCTTTTTTAGTTGTTTTTTTGCTCTAGGCTTCAAACTAAAAGGAGATGTTGCCTCCGAGGTCGCGGCTCCTGATCTTTGCAACCCCTCCCTTTGAAATCTGTCTCCAAGGACACCTCTAAAAACAGCTCAAGGCCCATCTGTTTAGACCTGGATTTGTGTCATTGTCTGTGTACTTGTATTTTATTCACATTT
Organism: Acanthurus leucopareius; assembly: GCA_029814765.1. Lineage (NCBI taxonomy): Eukaryota > Metazoa > Chordata > Actinopteri > Acanthuriformes > Acanthuridae > Acanthurus > Acanthurus leucopareius. The sequence goes on from JAQMCX010000025.1 coordinate 4,564,807, forward strand.
TAATCTAAGGCCGAAGTCCTTCCTAATTTATGGTTGCCTTCTTTTGTAAAACACTTTGTGGCATTTCTGCTTTTTAAAAGGTGTGATATACACAAAATAAAACAACAACAACAAAAAATCTTACACATGCTTTTGTCATCTACTCCCTGCAGTAGTTGATTTGGACACCAAGTAGAATCCTATGTACTGGAGTGTTTGATGGAGCTTATACCATGGCCACGTGCTGCATGCATATTTTACGTGAGGCATAACTGGTAACACTGCATTGAGGACAAGTATTGTTTTGCTATGGTTACCTGCAGTTTAAAATACTTTTCTCACTGATTTAAAACAGTCATTAAACTGCTGGACTGGTGGGATTCTCACACGGTGTCCTGTCAGCTGTAACCTAGAGGTATTAAACATTTATGGCATAACGATCGAGCAGCTCAGATCACACAGGTTGAGAGGTGTGGGTAAGGTTGTTAAACCCTCAGTCCATCCAGACACTCTTTGCTGAACAAAGCCTCTTACTGACTGGAAGAGTAAAGCTGGTGCTTTGTCTCCTCCGTCTAATATCTTCCCGTCTTTGTTCAGGAGCCCCGACTGGGCCCCATTTAAAGGAGGACAACTCTCACTGGCAGCTGCATGCTCACTACTACCCTCCTCTGCTGCGTTCAGCTACAGTTAAGAAGTTCATGGTGGGTTATGAGATGCTCGCACAGGAGCAAAGGGACCTCACACCTGAACAGGTGAGTCATGTCACAGAAAGATTTGCAAACATATTTAACATATTTCATAACAACGGCACAGAGATGTATGTTTTGTAGTATTAAATAACATAGCAAGGTAAATACATCTATACATGTACAGTGCTATGTACCATTTCTTTTATAGTATCCTCCTATAGTGCCAGCTGAGATGACATTTACAGTTAATACATCAAATTGATAGACTTTGTTTGGAGATTTCTGCAGTAAGGTAGCAGGTTGAGAAATGACTAATAGCTTATAAGACAGCTTTAGAGATTAAACTTGTGAACTTTAGTGTGGGGATGTCCGTTAAGTTGTTGAGTTATTCATTGCTTATTTGCACTGATTGAAATTGGAGATGTGATGTCAGGAGCTTTGTTTTCACCGCAGGCCGTCACAAACCCATCAGAAACTGACCTGTTCCTGCATACAAATCATAATGCAAAGCCATTATTGCAGCAAATTCACTCTCTGTCCCTGCATTTTTCTCTTAAACTTAAAATCTTGACCCCACTGTGATCTTGTATTTTCAGGCTGCTGAGAAGTTAAGGAACCTACCTGAAGAGCACTATAAAACCAGAGAGAACCGGGAAAAAGGAGGAAAAGAGCAAGAAGATGAAGCAAAGTGAAAGTCAAAGTGAAACAACTCGTGTGATGATTTAAAGAGAGTACAAAAATAAAGCTTTGTATAAACCACAGTATTTTTTTCAGGAATATACTATTATTGTATTACTTTTTTTGGAAATACCTATAAAAATAAGATTTCAGGACATTTAACTATGACACAGGTCTCTGAACTGCTTAAGTGCCTTTCAAAAGACAAGAATTTTAAGATATTGTGTCATGAGCAATATATAATACACGTGTATTTTTAAGTCATTTTTGTTTAAACAAAGTTGGTACTGGGCTCCTTAATACAATTATAAAATGGACTTTCTACAAATATACTGTGGTCCTCCGTTTTTTAAGGGAGAGAATAAGAGAACATTATTCATTTTTTCTCTGCTGTCCCTGTGGCTAAATTCAGACAAACTGTAATTTTTTCAGCCTCCAAGATCACACAGGATAATGCCTAAATTTATACATAAAATACACCATTCAACAGGTGTCATGCTCACTGCTTACAATAATAGAGTCAACGTCAAGCAGCTTCAACAATGTTCTGAACATGAGCAATACCACAGGGTGCGAAATGTCTCATACAGATTGATAATAAGTTGTTAATGAGTTAAATCAAGTCCAGAATTAAGTACAAATTATTAAAATGTTTTTGATAAACTTTGCCATAATCTGACTCACTCGAAAGATAAAAAAACAATAAAAAGGAAGGCTGTGATTTGGGACAAAGCATGGTTCTGAATATTTCAGCACCACAGAGACACAGCAGGGCTGAGTGGAACAATATCAGCACCATGGAGAGAGACATGTGGTGACTGTTTCAGCACCACAGACAGAGACCATATGCATGTTCAGGGATCGGTCTGCAGATATATCAAGTGCATCTCATGTGGGACAAAAGCCCCAGAATTGCTCTATATAAAAGTGTATTGCTTTTGTTTTTATTTATGCAAGATCTTTTACATCAACATTTCATTTACATAGTATGTTTTTGTTGCCAATGTGGAGAGGAGATCAGTGAATTTCAGTGAATCAAAACTGTCCTCTAGTGTTTATGTGAAGATTGTTTAAAGTTTGCTTTTAAGAAAGTATATGCATTACTTAAGTATGATTTCTTATGTCACACACTGAATTAAGTATTGTTTAAACTTTGAAGACATATCAGTGTTGCAAACCAGCTGCAGAAATAGTTTCAACTGGTGGGAGGATGTGTTCACTTTGCATACTGTATGAAACTGACAGCTGAAAGATTAAACAGGCTCACAAGTGATGATGAAATCGTGTTCTGACATACTGACACAGTAGATCGTGCTACAGAAAGTGAAAGTATAAAGTGTTTAAATAGAGCAACATGGATTTTATGTGGTATGATTACTTTATAGTTGTTCCACGAGTATGTACACACCAATCTGCATGCAATTAACTGTATAAAATTAGAATCCAAATATCAGTATGTCTGCAGAATAAAATAGCTGTAATACTTTGTTGTGAGTAATAAAAAAGGTTGAGGGATTACTGAGAGCTCTGGCATACTAATGTACTCATATAAGATCATGTGAGCAAGAGGATTCATTTGGATTAAGATGCTTACAGCCTCCAGCCATATCACATTAACAACTTTATGCAAATGGCCAATGGCAAGTTGAACATTCACATGTATTTATCAGGTAATTGGTTCACCATGCAAATAAAAATGCCAAGTTAACTTGACATAATGAGATGTGCTCTCACTAGAGCAACAGCAGATGGTGGTGTTGCTTAAAAAGTCACAAAAACAACCAGGATTTAGACTAAGAATCAGTCTCTCTGTTTTAGCGGACACCTATACATTTAGACATTTAGATGCAGTCTCCCCTTTTATTCATCAGTTGAAATATAAAGCTTTTACAGACACTTGTAAAGTTGGTTTCCCTCAACAGGGAGGTCAGGATCAGCTGGAGAAGAGCACCTCTAGAGCAAATAGGTGCTCAATATTGTGCTGATGGACACTTTAGCAGGATGTTTGCCATTATGAGGCAGGATTGTGCCCCGGAGCATACAGATGGACTTTAACACCAATCTGCTGCACCCAGTAATTCTCAGCATCCATGTTCAGAGTTCAGCTTCATAAACAGGTGGTTGCAGGGACATAACATGACCTGATACTCTTCACTTCCTGACCATCACTGCCTTTTTATAGAGATAACAGTCGATGCTGTGTAAGATAAGTGCCAGGTAATTAAAGGCCAAAACCATTTGCATTTTTTTTCCCTGGAATTTTTGAAATTGAAGCCTCCACTCAGCTCTGCTGTAACCTACATCACCACAAAAAGCAGTGAAGTAAGCTAGAACTCTGAAACCCCACCTTCTCCTTTTAACTCTATAGTGAAGTATGCTGACCGTGTAAGCATGGAGTCATGATGAGAAGAGCCACTGTGTGGGCAAGGGGGGTTATAAGTAGCAATGCCATTATCCAGAAACCCCTGTCAGTTAAGTTTAGATGGAGAAGAAGCTTGGAAATTTTTTTATATATGTTCAGGATATGAATACATGGATCTACAGCTTTGATGTACAAAAAAACTCAAATTGATGCATGCAAGGCAGAGGAAAACTGTAATTCAATGATGACACCCTAAGTGATGCATGAAGCAAGTAGGTGTGTGCCTCGACAACAAGGATAAGGAAGCAGTAGAATTAGAAGCATTAGCAACTGATGAGAGTAACAACAGAGAGTAAGAATCAGTTTGAAGGAACAAGAATCTCTGTCTGATTTTCAACATATAAAAGTGCAGCTTTTAAATTAGTTTGAATCACACACGTTTTTGACCTCAGACTAAAACACACACACACACACACACACATACACACAGATAGGGGCAGACAAGGTAATGCATTTATTGGAGGGTGGAGACTTGACTTTTAGGTTAAAAGTAGCTATAGATTGAGATTAGCCACATAGAGTACTCATGTGGATAAGTTTAGAGGCTAAAAAGCTCCTGTTAAATATGGTCCTCACAAGTATAGAAGCACAAACCTGTGTGTAACTCACTCATGTCTTAATTTTACTGATTTTAGCTCCAACTGCCTGTCAAATTAGTCAGATGTTAAGGATTGTAAGGAACATATGGCCATTTATCATTTCCCACATTCAAGGAAACCACTGGTTTCATATTGCAGTGTGATATGAAAACCCACTTTACAGAGACTTGAAGGGCTCTATTTAACTGTTATCTTAGGACACACAACTCACTGTCCCACCAGCATACTTCCATTTTCCTAGGTAGCACTGAGGGTCTACCCTCGACTGTGCAGGTTTAAAGACTTGAGAACTGACTGTGCGCACCAGTGGCATGCTGGAGGGTGTGTGATGTCAAATAGTGCATCGCAATCATTAAAAATATCAAGCATTAAAAACAGTTTACTAAGTCTAATTAAAGTTAACTTAATTCAACGAAAATTCTCTTAACTAATTCCTTGTTTCTTTCCATCGTCTGTCCAAACACTGGGTTACCAGGGAACCAGCTGCATGTGTCATCATGTTTTCAGCAAGTCTGGACGAAGTGTTGCCTGTTAGACCATCAGGCTATGGTCACTGTGATGTGATAGGGACTGCACGGTTCAATTATATGGCTGAGTACTAATAAACATAAGTTTGTTATTTTAAGTTTCCTATTTTAGCTTATTTCTCTCTTTTTGTTTTGTTGTTAGCCTACTGATGAGGCATTGTGAAGATCAGGCTAAGAACTACTGTGTTCCCCAGATTGTCAGCAATTATTTTTGTATTACACATAAGTGAAACTCTATAAATAAGTCCAGAAGGGGAAAAAAACCCCAAAACCAAAACCAAAACAAAAACAACAAAAAAGAAAACCATATTTTTAATTCATGGCCTAGTTTTATTTTTTGTAAGACTGAAGTTCTTGTGTGTCCAGCTGGTTTCAAAGAGGGACTGACCCCTCAGTCAGGACATTCGCTGACTGTTTGTTCAGCCTTGTTTTATGACCACACAGTACAAACAGCATGACAGAGAGAATTTTGTTTGATAGAACACTGTATAATTTACAAGTTTGCAGCCTAATGTTGTTAGCCTACTAGCCATGTTAGTGCACCATTAGCCTCAACAATTTTAATATTCCATCTGCCAGATAAGCAAAGGAGGTAATAAACTAAGCTTTAAGTAATAATAACAATAACAAACAGAATTTTTTAAGATGTTTAGTTACTGTTTGTGTCCCAATTTACTTCTGTGTACTCACAAATAAACATAAACTGTAGTAAAACAATTTAAAAACATTACTCCTCCTTTAAAACCCATCAGCGCCATATCAAATACTACTGCAAGGACCTAATGACACATTAATATGAAGAAAATAAAAAAAACCACAAAAGCTTCATGCATTAATAGACCATTACCTCTGCTGTAATTTTTCTGTGAATATCTGATTTTGATTACTTCATTTTGACAGATGAATATGAAACTAAAATGCTTCTGGCTTCTTTCTTTGAGTTGCATCATTTAGTCTGGCTTCGCCTTGGTATTTCTCCTAGACCATCACTCAACCTTGGACTCAATTTTGGCTTCCACAACCAACCCACAGCACATATCTAATACAGGAGGATTTCAGTTTTTATCGCACATGAACATTGTGTTAGATCTGACTTCATCCCTCTGCTGATTTTATCTTCTCCTCAAGGCTGAGCCCCATCTAACAAACACACAGAGCTTAACATCTCATGTACAGTGCCTGACCTGATGTGAACTGTGATAAACAAACATTCTACATGTGCATCTACTTTTGCTACCATTAGTCACCAACACTCTAATATACTCTAAATTACATCATAGTTATTTCCATCTAAAAATAAGCAGAAGTAGATACATAGATTTCTTCCAAGAGCAAAAGAAGACTTTGGAAGCTTGGACTGTTACTTGAATACTCTCAAAAGAATGTAGCAAGGTTGCACAATGAAAAAGAGCCTCAGTGTGTGTTTTTCTTAACTTGGATTTTAATTTACTGCTTGCCAATGACTATGGCAGTTTTTATAAGTGAACAAATTTATCCATTCCTCTACAAGCTGGGTGGCTTTTTGTCAGCCGTCCTTTTTATCTATTATTTCTTGGCTTTCTAGTGGACAACAGATGTACTGTAGGTTGGCAGAAAGATACAATTGTTCTTTTTACAGAGGAGAAAAGCAGAAGCGGATCTGGCACTGTTACCGTTTATTAGAAAAAAACTCTATTTCCATGTGCTGTTATTAAAATTTCTCTTTGAATAATAACAAGCAATTACCCCTCAGGCAAGTGTAAAACTTTTTTTTTTTTTTTTTAAGTATTTCACCCTTTTTTCGGGAGGTAGAATCCCATGTACATGAAAAAAAACAATTGCAAGTGCAACTGCAAGTGCTCTTGCATTGGCACACGGGCAATGACACATATCAGCAACACACACTCACCAGTTTTCATTATTTATGTTTCTAGTGAAGCTCAATCTCACATTTTCCATTAATATTAATATTGATTTCAGGTTCTGTTAAAAAAAAAATACAGTTGAACAGTGAAAATGTGCAGGTATAGTTTACAGATCGAGAGGTTCTTCGAGGGCACGGATGTTGTTGAGAGTGTGTGTGTGAGTGTATCGCCCTTTTATGTACTGTGACAGACCTCATTCATTCTGGTCAATATTTATCCAGTCCTCCAGGCTCACTGTGGATCCTCCTCTCATCTATTTCATCACTCCTTTGAGACTCCCTGTGTGCGCGTGTGTTTGTGTGCGTGTGTAAGTTCAAGATATATATTTCTACCTCCATCTAGATAGCGAGGAATCTGTGTGCGTGTGTTTGTGTCCGTGTATGTGTGTAGCCCCCGTGTATCTCCTCACTGGCAGAGGAAGGAGAAGAGTGCGGCTCCTTTGCCAGAGTCTTGCTGCTCGTCTTTTCCAGCACTGTTCTGGTAGAGAATTGTTCTCCCAGTGCAGCTAATGATGCCAAATGTGCTTCATAGAATCTGGTTAGTAAAATGTGCATGTCCTTATTGTGGCAACATGTTGGGCAGTTTGGAAAAACTATAAGTTTTTCTAACATTCAACTAATGTTTATAGAAGGTTGAAACCATATAATAAACACCTATGTGAGTGCCTTACAATATGATGCAGTGCACTGTGGAGCTTAGCTGCTAAATTATTTTTAATAACACGACTTGTGGAGGATTATACAGTAGTCCATCAATCAATTGACATCCATCCATCCATCCATCCATCCATCCATCCACTGTCTATTATATTATTTTCCTACATTCTTATCCTTTGTAGGGTTGTGAGGGGCTGAAGTCGATCCCGGCTGACATTAAGCCAGCAGCAGATTGCGCTCTGGAAAGGTCACCTGTTCATTACAGAGCTGTTAAATACAGTATTTACCAGTGATAATTATGGTGTAAATGAAACACAAGGTCGTAAGACACATATGAGTTGGGTTTGACACATAATAGTTGCTAAAATTTTTCACTAAAATTGTCAAATGTCACAAAAAGCAAATCTGAAGGTGGCCCTAGAACATGACGATCCATTTAATAATTGAGATTTCAGCAGGTGTTTATACTTATCATTCAAGATTTCTTGATCAACAGGTATAAACAAGCATAACTTGTATCTAAAAGAAAAAAAAACAGAACACTGTAGAATGTAAAAATAAGCAGTGTAGAGCTGTTTGGGCAACAATATACCTAAGTAAGTATAAGTTTAAGTAGGAAAATACATAGCATTAAGCATCTTAATGGAAACATTAAACAAAGAGTTAAACAGCAACTTACTTACCAAATCATGACTGTATTTTTGAGTTTTAGTTTGGTACAACATGATTTTTTTCATAAATAAAACAAATATAATATCTATCAAAATAGCAGAATACTGTCAGTCATACTGGTCCAATTTGCACCTCTGATATGCTGACCTTTCCAGCTCACTGAGCTAGTGACAGTCAAGATGACATTAGATTTATTAAAGAATTTTAACCAGAACTTCACTTCTTTTCTCTTCTCCGAAATAAATGCAGTGAGCGCTAACAGCTCAGTAGACTCCAATTAGAAGGAGGCGTGAGTGAGGCTCTCTCCTACTAATCTGTCACCTCGCTGGGTGCTAGTGATCCTGAGATGAGAAAGAAGGAAGAAAGTGATAGAAAAGGGAGGCGAGAGAGCAGGGGATACAGAGGGAGACAGAAGACATAGGAGGGTGTGTGGGTGGTGTATAAGGACACCACAGCGTGACTTAATTTGATTCTGGAAGAAAATAATTTAAAACATGCACCCCCCACCCCCAAAGCTACAGCCTCAGAAATTATAAGTCCTATCATGATCTTTCTGACACAGGCCCAGTAACAATTTGAGGTACTATAAGGTTGTTTATCTCAGGTCTATTGTATTGGTCTGCGTTATATTGTAGGATGTTCCTGCAATTTGTTCCAGTTCATAGCTTGAGTACCCTTTTTATGGGGCTCTGACACAGCACCCTCCCATTCCATCTGTGCAGCCTGATCCACCGTGTTCCCTTTGCACTCAGCTAAGCACTCTGACTCCACAGCTCTGGTATATTATCACCTTAACCATAAAGTTTCTTAGCTATTGTATTAGCAAGCTGCTGCCTACAACCAGCAAACACAGAGCAACATTAGGATTCAGTTATAGTCTTGTTACTGTAAGTCTGGTTTTCTTTTGACCAGCTCCTGAGAAACATGCTGTGTATTGGCCTTTGGGATAGTAAAGTGTTCAGTTTTCTCCATCGGCTAGTAGCTAACTGGCTGTGCAGCACTGGGCAGGTGTACAATGGAGGTTTGAGTCTTTGCTCAATAAAAACAGGCGGTTGCTTTCGTTGGAAACAAGTTCAATGAGAGTAGAATTTCCGGGGCCACATAGCAAAAATAAATAGCCACAATATGTTGAAAAATTCCATGGCTGCAGAGCTGGCTGATAACCCTGTATCACATGGAGTGACCTGATTCAAATTATATTTGAACATTTGCTAGCATGAAGTTATAGATTAGTTATGCTTTTGGTAAAGTTGAAGTATCATGGTTGTATGTTATTTGCATGGTAGGTAGTTGTTACTTCATAAACAATGCTATTCAGTTTAATGGCTCTGTGTAGCAACTTGTGATCTTGCTGGCTGTCAATGCAAATACAGTCTTTTTAAAGCAGAGATATCATACATGAAGTGAAATTAAATGGGAAGCAGTTTATCTAAAACTGTAATTTTAAAGCTGATAAATGACAAGGTATATGCCTTCATACAATTTCCTGCATTAGGCGGGGGGAAGATTTGGAGACCAACCTAAAAACAAGAAAGAGAGAGAGAGAAGTGGGTCAGAAACAATAGTAAATATTGAAAAAGACATTCACGGAAGGAGTATATTTTGGACCAATTTCAGTATTTGCATAGTTGGACGTAGGCCTAATATTCGGATGTATTTTAATTTTTTCCCTTTGGCTGTCCATAGCCCTGAGATTTAAGTATCAGCAGAGCGAGAGTTTGCTCTGTAAAAGAAGTACAGAGAGGTTAAATAAGGGTTAGCTTACCAGCTGTCAGGCCTTTTCACCACAAATCCAGACAGATCACCTTGCTGCACTCAAAATTTGGAGAGAAGATACATGGGATTTATCATTCTGTCGGAAAAAAGGCAACTTAACAGTCGTAAACTTGAAATCAATATCTCCCCTCTGTGAATCACTTGCGCATGTTTTAATTCTCAGACCAACCACGAGTTATCTCTGCCTTGGAGCGCTATTTCAAATCAGATCAGCGGTAGAACTCAAATGAAGCTGAAAACTTTCACAGCTGGCCCCTGCCACCATGCAGCGCTGGTATAATAGAAGTAAACAGAACTGTTTTTTTTCTTGGCATAGGGAGACTTTCTAATAAGGAAAAAACAATTAAAATGCTACCAAAACATTATTAAAAACACCAACACAGCACTGCTGTTATCACATAAACTTAAAAAAGTCAAAGAGAACCCAGCCGGTCTGTTATCTCTCTACCAAAAAACAAAATGTCTTGCATGCATCATTCTTTTCTGTCAAAGATTTTTAGGTCAGACAGGACTATATTCTGGTTTGGAGCTCCATTTTAAATTAAACCTGCAGCCGACTTTTTAAACGAGCTTGAAAACTTTCTCAGTTGGGGACGAGAGTTGCACACAGCTGGTGTTAAAAAAATTAACAAAGAACGATAGTTTTGATTGTAGAGCGAGAGCCTCTAGTGTGATTTAAAAAAAACACTTAAAAAACAAGACAAATCCCAATGCAGTTGTGTTACTTACACTGAGCAGAAACAATGGAAAAACTCACAGTCTGATAGTATACCGAACACTGAGGTATGCTCAGTGTGAAGCAGAAGTATGTAAATGAACAACAGAGGGCAGTAAGAGACTTTTAACCAGGAACTGAGATGCACAGGACACATTCTAGGTAACATGAATAACACAGATTCTCTGTATGTGAAATAAATTCCTCCATCAGCGCTTGAACATCTGTTGAAATTCTGAAAAAGGGAGAAAAAAAGAGGAAAGAATGTGTGTTACTGTGTTAAGGTGCAGACTGGATAAGAAACAGAGACATTTGAACGACCTGCCTTTGGAGGTGAGAGTTAATATTTTAATCTAATCTGTATTCCGTCTTACATTTTCAACCTCAAGACTTCCGTGAGCAACCAAAGGTTTATGATTTTTTTATATATGAATGAAATGACCATTTAAAAACAGCACAACTTATTTATTGATGACTGATTGTAATACTGAATAACCCAATCACCAGAAATTAATATTGGCTTTGTATATTTCTTTTAATCACATGTGTAAAACTTTGCATTTCTTTGTTTTTATTTTTCATTGGAACTTTATTCTTGTGATTAATGTCTTGTTTAGGTGCACATCAATAAAAAACATTTATTTAGGGCGAATAATACCATATTTTTAAATAAAATACCTCAATAACATCCTGACTATTCATATCCTGAAAATTTACCTGTTGAATATGTTGACCTTGATGTGGTCTTAACCACTAGTCAACAGTGTGGCACACCACCATTGTCCCCTTTTTCCAGGGGACCCCAAATTTCCCTTTCCCTGGCCACATCAACCATCTCAACTGAACATCTCACCCTGTCTCTAAGGAAGATACCTGCCACCCTCCTGGCGAAACCCATTTTAGCCACTTGTATCTGTGATCTTGTTCTTTCAGTCATGACCCAACCAGTAAAAACAAAAATCGACCAGTAGATTGGGAGCTTTGCCTTCTGGCTCAGCTCTGTTTTTGTCACAATGGTGTGGTAAAGCAAGCACAAGACTGCTCCTGCTGCTCTGATTTTCTGGCTAATCTCTTGTTCTGTAGTCCTCTCACTCATAAACGAGCCCCAGGGATACTTGAACATCTTGGCTTGGGGTAAAACCCCATTTCCTACTTAAAGTTGACAGTCTATTGGTTTACTGCTGAGAACCAAGGCCTCAGATTTTAAAAGGTGCCGATCCTCATCCAGCATCATACTTGGCTGCGCGACTGTCCAGTGTGGAGGTCATAGGCTGATGGTGCAAATAGTACCACATCATCTGCAAAAAACAGGGATTCAATCGTGATTACTGAATTGCTAAAAACATATAAATACCTGAAAAACAGTGCACTGGTGCATTTATCAGGCGTGTCTCTCTTGCTTACATGCAGCAACCACCTTCAAATATTGTGCCAAAGCTATCAAGTCAGAAGTTGGTAGGTTTTCTTGTTCTTTCCATTTTGTGGATATTGCATAACCACAAGAAGGAAAGACACCAATGAGATGCATTATGGATCCAGAATTCTCAAAGTGAGACCTATATAAAGGGACTAAAGTTGTTAAATTGATGAAGCTTCTTTTTCCGGTCTATGTCTGACAAGTCCGCCAACTTCATGGAAGTATGATGGGAAGTTATTAGTGCATTGTGTGCCTTTAATAGACCGGATATTCTAAATGTCACATAGCAGATCTTGTGTATTGATGTACACACAGAAGTTCTCCTTTTTTACTTCCCTCCCCTTCTGCATTCCTCTTTATCTGATTGTATTCTTCTCTTTTTTTTAATTTATCTTATCTTCTTTCCTTTATCCTCATCTTTCCTCTTGTTCTACAACCCCTGATTTCATTTTTTATCATCTCCCTCCTCTGTCTCCACTTTCTTACTCTGTCCTTCATCCTTTGCTCTCCTCAACCCTCAGGATAATTTCCTAGTATAAGAGCTGACTAAGCAGCTGTTGGTCTTATCGTGTTTTTCATTGACAAGAGAAACAGATACAATCGATAGCCCCACAGGGCCACGGAGGAGTTGCATGGCTACCAAGAGAATTAACAAGCAGATAGATTTCAGAGGCTGAATATTAGCTGCCATAGTTCAGCACGGAACCCCAACGCTCTTAACTCCACTTCATAAAAACAGTAGAAAGAGCTGCTGGATTATAATATTTATCAGTGTCTGCAAGATAAACACGCAGCTTTATCCCAAAATCTCCATGCTCTCATTTGAGAGGGAGAGAAATGGTTCGAAACTAGCCGAGGGGACTGATATGTCCTCTTCCACCATCAGATATTTGAAAGAAATGACACATATGTTACTTCAGTAGATAATGAAACACACACACACACACTGAGAGGCTGCTAGTGATAACCTCAGTGCCGGTCAAATCAAGATAGGGATGATTGAACGCTGTAGGACTTCTGATATGAGCCTCCAGGTCTCTGGGCTACAAGGGGAAAAAAAAAACAACAAACAGTCTTTTTATCCTGTTTACTAAAGTGCAGTTAAACAAACATTAGTTAACCTGGGCTGTCCACATACTGCTATGTGGATGTAATCTCACTGGCCGCTGTGCCGTTTTATCGTCTCATAGAATTTGTTTTATCATAGCGACTCTCCAGAGCCAGCAGATGAAACCCAATTTTACCCCACTGAGACAATCTGATTATGGTTTTAATTTCCAAATGTAAATCTGTCTTTGCTATCTGGTGCACAGAAGCTTTGAGCTTTTTTTTTTTTTTGTCTCTGAGGGAGGTCCACTTGCTGGAAGCTGCTCCTCGATTTATCTATCGAGTGCGGTGACACGTATGTTTCAACCCACCATGTGGTCCTCACGGTGTGTGATAAATGAAATCACACTCGAGATACTGTAAGCAAACATTTCTCCTCGTCTGATTTTTTTTTTTTGTCTTCTTTGATTGTGTTTAAACCCCCTTGTTTTTTCCCCCTCTAACTCTCTGCAGGGGAAAAACAAACGCAAATAACAAACACTGTGGATGAATTATTTCCTCCATGTAAATTTAAAAATCAGCTTCATCTGAGCTCCTGTGCAGTAAGAGAAATGCGCAACTGATCACGTTAATGCAGCCAAACAAAAGTTGTTGTTTTTTTTCAAAAGTTTAACAGCGACGGTTGGTCATAAATCTGCCAAAATCCTTTTAAATAAAACAAATGTGAAACGGTCCCAATGCTGTAATTAACAAAGTGATAAAAAGGTGCAGAGGTAAAATGGGAGGCAAACTGTTTATCAATCTTAATGCAGCTGGAAAGAGGGAGCCAGCCTTCAGAAATGCATTATCCGCCTCTGCTCGGCCGAAGCCAGGAGCTGTATTTCATACTCCGCTGCTGTGACAGCAAACACATAGTTTGACTTCTCTTTTTTCCCTCCCTAATGTGGTACAGAAACACACAACCACACCTGTGCATCAGGTGACTGAATGTCTGCTGTGGACTTTATTGTTCTGCATTGGCTCATCAAAAGATTTACGTCTCCTCCCTCTGCAGAGTGATCAGGTAGTGGTACGGCCTTTTCAGATTAAATATTCACCTTAAAACAATTTAACATTCTTGTTTATTTGTGGTGTTTTCATATTCTTGCGGACAAAAGGAAACACAGGCTGTGTGACATTATGTCTCCAGCGAAGATGGGATTGATTTTTATAGCAGGACATATTTCTTCTTCCTGCAACAGCAGCTGTAAATGTCAGGTTTTGGTGTGAGTCCCCACACAATCAAATAAGACCTGCTACCTTCCAGACAGACCATTTTGCACCAGCATTCAACAATAAAACAGGAGAATTTATCACAGATGAGGCACAGATACTACAATCTTAAAAGATTAGTTTTTATTAAGTTTCATTTTTTATATAGTTGTCAGGAGAGAAAACACAGAGATATGCAGATATGAGATGTATGACAAAGGTCAAACCCAAGAAAAAAACATGAATTGTTTTACAAAATAGATCTGACAGTGTTATAGCACTACTCCATCTACAATTTTTATTATAGATATTTCTTGCCTTGGTCGCTGTGTATTTCTAGCAAGTGCGCTGACAAAGAAATAAATACATCAGCTTTTGTAGCGAGAACTATTCTGAGTATTAATGCAACCGAAAAACAATGTGTAATAACATGTTTGATGGGTATGAAAGATAAATAAACAAAAGAGGCTGTAATTCTGAAGGGACCAAAATAATAAAAAGAAGGTTTGACGATTGATTTTTTTAATCTTAGATATAATAAATACTGCAATATCTATTGATTTGCACTTTACACAACGATCAGTGAAACAAAACATATGAAACTGCAGTTTAAAGTGGATAAAATCATGGCAATAGAGGATATTACATGATCTTCATATTACAGTTTAATAATTTTCAGAGGTCATTTTAAATGATGATACTGACGCTGCCTTTCAAGCTCTGTGTCAAGCTTAACATATTAGAGGCTAAAAACAGAGGAAAGCAAAGACAAAACAAGGAGGGAATGATGGCAATAGCAATGACTTCTGTGTTACATGTTAAGAACACAAGAGCTTTATTTATATTATGTGCTTCAGAGACTCTGGAGGAGAATGGATGGAGAAACACAGGATGTAAACTAAATGAGAAAACTTGAGAGTAGAGGGCGACAGAAGGAAGTCAACCTAGAGGAGACTGACTGGATGAAAACAAGAAACAAGACAGACACATCGAATAAAAAAAGAGAGATAGAGGAGGGAGGAAAAAAGAAGTGTTGTGTAACAAAGCATAAGCAGTGACTGGACATCATGATTAGTACAGGGCAGAGATCAGCCACTCTGGAGACTCAATCTGTACAGTATGTGTGTGCGTGTATGTGTGTGCTGCTGCTGAATGAGATCCTATATCTGTTCCAGTCGGCTCTTGTAAACAGAAATGGAGGATTAAAATGTAAGTTCACCCCCTAATTCAGCTAGACCCCTCCCTCCCAGCATATTTTAAAAAAGATGCAGCTGAGAACTACACAGGACAATCGCTGCAGGGGGTGTGGCCTTGTGGCTACAGGTGTGTGATGCGAGAGTCAAGGAGAAATGGACCGGAGTTGACTGACCGTCCCTCAGTGGAGCAGAAGCAGCCATATAGACCTGCTAGTGGGAGCTAATCAGCCATGAGCAGCTGCTGTCAGACTCTGTGTCTATTCTGGAAACACAAGAGACTCCGCTGAAGCTTTGACAGTCACTCACAGCCTCTTGAAATGTAGAAGTTTCTGTGTGGTACCTGTGTTGTAGCAGAGCTGGGGACTCAGAGTGAAAGTCTCTCGTGCATGTGTGTCGGCACAGCTATAGTTTTGCTATTATCATGGGATCAGCATCAAGGGAAATACTTAGGGCTGATGGTGCTTGGGCAATTCTCAAAAGTACAAGTTCAAATCGTGGCAAAATTGCTGCTGAGGGTTCCTAAATCCAAACCATGACAACAAAACATGTAGTTGGATGACGTCTTGGGATTGTCGGATTTGATATATTGCATAAAAGCTACCATTAAAAGTTTTTCTGACGGATTCAGGCAGACATGTTTGAAGAAAATGCAATGTTATAAAGTTTAATTTGCTTTTGGTCAAGTTTGCCAACTTCTCTCCTCATTCACCAACAGATGCTACCGAGGAAGTTTGTAGTAGGTGACAAAATGAAAATGTAAAATGATATATATCTTTGAGTTTAAGCATTGTTTGAAAAATGTTGGTGTCACAAAAAGAGAGCAGATGGACTCAGTTGGCTTATTTACTGCAAATAAACAGAGACACAGCATAGGGAGACGGAGCAGAAGACTCAACAAAGAGTGAAAAACTGTACTTAAATACAAACTGAACTGACGAGGGAATAAGATGCAGGCAGGGAAGCTTAGGTGAGAGGGATGAGATGATGAAACAGGAGAGGAGCTGATTGGCTGGGGACAAAACTAGCAACAAGGCAGGGCTAACGAGATCGATGCGGGGCAGGTGTGGAGGGAAAGTGATTAAGGAAAGAAACAGGCTGGGGAGGAGGGGAACATAGCGTAAACACACAACAAAAACCCAGAAAACAATAAAATGAGGCAGGACTCAGACAGGCCCATGACACTGGGATAATATAAGAAAAAGAACTCAAGAAAATACTCAACAAAGAAACACTAATTTTTGGTTTGTTCATTTTTAGTTAGTGTTTCATCTTAGTAAAGTCAGAAATTCTGTCTACTGTAATCTAGCTTCTCACTCAAAAGAGCCACTCTCTTCAATATGTGTGTATATATATATGTATATATATATATATATATATATAAAAAAAATAATATTTCACAATATTCCAGAGTCATTTCCATTGTGGTCCTTGATGTTACACGCTTCATGTGGACATGCAGGACAACAAATGCCCTAGTTGACATTGAACAACAACAATTAAATTCATACATAAATAAAACATGTATCACTAACTATAAAATTTACAATAAAATCCTCAAAAATCAAAACATAGGGAACAAAAAACATATAAATAGATTTATACTAAAATTAACAAGGGTAATGAAGTTACACTTAAATGTTTTCCTGTAATTCACTTCTTTTTACATTGCGTTTTTTTACATGCAAAAAGTTACACACTCCAGTGCCTTGCACCACAGAACCTAAAGGGACAGCATTTATAGAAGTGACATACAGTTAGTACATGATTATTACTTTATCTTTTAACCAACTGCTGGCTGTCTTTATCAGTGTGTATCTGCCTTATCACTGTAAGACTTGCTCTGAGCATGTGGATTAACTTTAGTCACACAATGATTTCACCTGGTGGAAATCAAGGTGAGACTGGCAGACTGATGCCTCATCTTGCGGTGATTCAGTCACGTGCTTTTCTTGCTGCTGGGGATGCTGGTGCTGGTTTTGTTGGCACAAGTTCCATCTCTCTCAGCATATTTGTTCTACCTTGTGTGTGTGTGTGTGTGTGTGTCGGTATGTGTTTATGTCATTGTCGGTATCCATGTCTTTGTGTCCTCCTCGGAAGTTATTTAGTTGTTTTTTAGGTGAGAACCAGCCAATCGATTTACCAGCAGCTACTCTCATTCCCATAGTCAGCCAGTGGCAGGAAACGGCTAGTGGCTGATAGCTTTTAAGACAGCTAGCCAACAGTTAGTTAGCAACCACATAGCAAGCCAGCAGCCGTTAACCAGTCCATGAACCCCCCAGACACCACAGCTACCAAACTGTCAACCTAGAAGCCAACAGGGAGCCAGAAATACCACAAAATGTTCACAGTGCTTTAAGTCTCCACATACTTGTCCAGGGAGAGGACGGGGGAAATCTGAGGCCTTCGATATCATCATGGTGATAAAGTCAGTTTTTTCCTCCCATATGGAGTTTCATGATAATACTGCAAATGCATCAGTTTCACTCAGCAGGTAGTCTAAAGCCTATTTAGTAAAAACATATAGAAGATCTTCTACTGGTTTCACAAAGCAATGCTTAATTTTACAAGCAGTGTTTTTAATGTTGGTGTCTCAGTGCCACCTAACACTACTGACTTTCCTAAACAACTATATTTAAGATGAATATGTGTCATGATGAAAGGTTTCAGTGTGCAAAACCAACACAGAAGTATAGAAAAACAGGCTTAATGCATTACCTCTGCTGAGCCTTTCTGAAGAAATTATTTTAAAAAAGGACCATATTCACAGTTTCACACATTCACATCCATTAGTTTACGATAAGAAAACCTGCAAATGACAAAAAATGTAAATATGATGATTGAATTATCTCACCATTTAGGTAGACTGTGAGGATATAAGGTATTTAGGCTTTAGAGCTTTTTCAAAGAATAAATTTTGAACCATGCATTCATCCAGCCATGTCTTTTTAAACCTTGAATTAGCATTAGCATTATTTGTACTTTATAAATACAACTTTCTCAATTTCACACATGCATTCATAAAGACAAATACAGGCAAACAACAAAAGTGGAGCAAGATATTGTTACAGGTGTTAGTAATGTGGTGAACTCTAATATTCTCTTTTATTACATATAGATATTCTTGGTTTACACATGTTTTTTAAATTATTTTTCTTTTATTGCAAAACTTATTAATCATTGTGATAGGAATAGCTGTGGATTCTGATAGCTTGTGTTCACTATAATCCTCCTCACATAAGAAGCAAGTGCTTTATGTTGTAACAATGTTAACATAATGGCTGTAGAAATAGTAAGTAATGGATTGTTATGCGTTTCAGACATTCATAGTGGGAGTTAAGTTGTTTAAAAATATCTTAGACAAATCTAAATTCATGCTTGTGAACTGTATATAACACGCTAGCAAGCGTTCTGTGATTTTTTTCAGACAGCTGAACACCAATAGCAGCAGCTAAATCTTCTTCCCATGTTGATGGGGCACAGCGCTCTAACCATCAGTTCCAATCTGCAGACATTTTATTGGACAGGTACGATAACAAGACAACTTCACAGTGGAGGATGTCAACAGATCAGAGACACACTCCAATCTTGTTGGGTTTTTTTCTGTCACTGTGTAATGCTGATACATGACGGAAAGCAGAGTAAGATGGGAGAGATATAGCCTGCCCACAGCACTGAAGAAGCTCTCTAAATCTCTCTCCACGTATTGCTTTTTTCCTTTTGATGATAAATTCCAATCACAAACAGGTCATCTGCTGACATCTCTGATAAGACAAAGTTTAGTTTTCATTTCACCTCTCAAGTTGGACTGTATGTCCTCATTGTCATGAGGAGATGTCAACTTGACTGCCTGATTAAAGTCGAAAAGAGACAGATGCCATTCAGTGAAACCAGAGGAAATCTATCTCTGAAGATTAAGAGAAGAACTATGAAATGAAATTTTTGTGGCAGAAAGTTATCGTCAATTTGCCCTTCTTATTAAAAAATGTGTTGAGAGTTACCTTTTGTTGCCTTTTGTCATGGCTGTAGTATAACCATTTAATAGCTTAACTGTAGAGCTACTGATTTTTCATTTCAGGCATGTTCACATCCAGACAAACGTTTTTTTTATACTTTAAAGCCAATGTCATTCATCCATCTCCACTTAAAAAAAAGACTACCTGTATTCCCTCTCTTCCCTCTAAGAGATACTCCAACTGAATCTTTTGAGAATCAAACCCTCATTTTCAGTGGACTTGAGATTTTTGCTGTAACAAGTTTGTTTTTTTTATCCCTCACAGAGCACAGCCAGAGTGGCAGGCTGAAATTTGTGGTAGAAATAATATTCTCCATTAAAAACAAGTTTACACAGTGGAGAAAAGTTACAAATACTGAATAAAATAACATATCAAACTGTCAGTTAAAGCTCCCTGCAGGTTTAGCATTGCAGCATGTCAACCCAGCCTACTGTACAGAAGAAGACAAGTGCTTGTTTTGTCTCCTGATGTACAGAATACAGCAGGAGACACCCTAGAGAAACTAACTTCCGCAGAAACAACAAGTAGTGCAAGAACAAAGAGTTTCCACATACAGTATTGGTGCACCAGTATCTGCATATCTGTTCATGTGACAGAAGCAGCAGTTGAAGTAATCACCTCCTCCTGTCCCTGGTATAGATTCTAGGCATTAGGGTGACAGCACCAAACCGCTCCAGGGCGGCTGTTAGCGCCGCTTTGAGCGGAAATGCTACCACCTCTCTGTCGAGGTTAATCAGCCGCTAACCAGCGGAAACAGCGAACTCTGCCAGAACGTTGAAAGGGGCTTTGGGTACAGTGAGACAATGACACAAAGAGCGAGCTACAGATTTAAACAGTCAATTTGCTGTTCTCCACTGATGTCCTCACAGCGAGGGAGTATCGACATTAACAAGCGTCTGCACTTGTACCCTCAACAAATTACTGAGATAACAGACATGCTTTCAACTCTGTACAGAGTTTGTGAAAGATTTTTTTTTTCAACTCTTATAAATGGAGTGTTTTCTCAGGCTATTGTGTGGATTTTTTGGAAATAATACATATTCAAGAAACTTAATTTACTCTGAATGTTTTAGAGACTGTGTGAAGGTGACATACTAAATGTTTTAAAAAAAAATGCTCTTGAGTAAAAATTATATTAAAAAAAAAATACTGCAGTACCTTTTACCTAATATTTCAAAATAGTACTGAATGGAAACAGCTTATTTCATCATAAGTGACAAAACAAGGCAAAGCATTGAAGACAGCATTAAAAGTGCAACTTTTTGGCTTGAGTTTTCTGGTTGACACGCCCAAACAATAAACAGAGTCCACGATTCCTTTTAGTTGTATTTATTGTCCATTTATCCGTCTTGTCAAACAAAAGATTTTATTATCGGTTGCAGGAGCAGAAGTGTCACATTCAAAGGAACAAAAATGCAATAAAAGAACTCAATGAAACAAACTTGGTTACTTAGTTCAAGCGGTCAAAAAACCGTGTATCTACTAACCAAAAAGAGTGACCCCCACATACTACTCCTGACCTATATATACCAGCTGAAAACCTGACAGCAATCAGCTACATGATGATGAGCTGGCTGACATGATGCTGCCTCTGAAGGATCAGCCGACCGGCAAAATACCACAGCCCAATTAACAAAATACGACTGTGTATCAATTAATAAATAATAATAATAATAATTTTAGCATTATTCTTCAAATTATAATTTTGGCTCCAACAAGCATGATGGGATTTTATTGATTTTTTATATATTCATTATCTATTTATATTTGATAGAATAGTATTATCATAACTTGAAAAGCTGTTTTCAAATCAGAAATAGCAGAATTAGATATTTTTGAATTTATGGCACACTGAATTTGACTCAGTTTTGGTAAAGATACACGTTTATGACCCAACGTGAACACCAGAGCCCTTATTTTCTCCTATTTGATTCTTAAAAAATTAATATAAAATATATAGTCTTTTCTTTACTATACCCAAATGAAATGCTATTCAAAAACAAAGTGAAAACCCCAAATCCTACCTTTTACCTCTTGATAGCTTGCATACAGTCCCTAAGACACAGAAATTTAAAGGTTACATTAGGTCATTGCAGGCTACCACGCAGCAAGACACAACAAACCTCTAACCCAAAGAAAACACAACCAACTAAAAGTGCAGTCATCGCCCATTGGCTCAGTGGAAAACAAGCCTACAGTTGCTTATAATAAGCAGACATGGGAAACATAAGGATTGCAGAAAAACAACAAAAAAGGGCGGGGGGAGGGAGGGGGCAGTATGAGTGCAGAGAAACAATCATGATGGAGAGGAATGGAGGAGGTAAAGCGGAGGAGAGAGGGAAACTGACAGAGAGCAGGAGAGTGGTGAGAGGAGAATTATAACCACTGTATGTAATTACTGCAATAACAAGCTATTCACCCTGTGTGACCAATTTTTATTGGGCGATGTGACAAGGGGGAAGGACGGTAATTGCTGTCCTAAGAACAATGCAGATAAAAAAATGATGAGCCCATCAACTTAGATGACTGCAAAACTGTGTGTGTGTGTGTGTGTGTGTGTGTGTGTGTGTGCATAAGACAAAGAAAGAAGCTGTTTATGCAGAGTGTTAGCAGAGATGGTGTGTGTATGATGTGTGTGTTTATGATAAGTTGTATGGGTGTCTATTGGTGAGTTAAATGGCATGTGTGTGTGTGTGTGTTCAGAGCGACAGTACGTGGGTGTGTTCTTTGTGTGTTTTTGTGTGTTTTAGTGCTTGTTTGGTAGATGACAGTAAATGACAGCTGCTGGGTTGCGCAGGGTCTCAGAGCTTGTTAAAGACTGACCGGGGATAATGGAGTGGGTCTGCATTCTGTTCACTCAGGACACACAAACGCACAAAAAACACACACACACACACACATTGTAGACACTCAGTACATCAGTTTCTGTTAGGAAGTTGTAATGACGTCTACTCAAGTCATTTTCAGCATCTTTCCACTGTTGTTTTTTTTGTGAATGATCTGCTCTGGTCTGACTTAGCTTCAGTGCCTGCTCCTGTTCTTCTATCTTTGTGAGGAACAGTGTTTTCAATTTTTTGGAAGTGATGACGTCTTGGCCAATTCTCACTTCTAAAGAGGATGTTTAAGATTAATTACATGATTTAAGAGTTAAAGTTAGAATTACATATAGGTTAAGATGCAATGACCTCTTTGTTAAAAAGGGTCCACATGCTGGCTTTATGGTTAGCTCACAGCAGCAATGGATAAGCTCATGAAGCTGCTGGCATAGCTAAAGACTCAAAGACTAATGTTAAACAAACGATTTCCATCAAGAAAAGTCGTCACTGGCCTGGTTTTTGTATCTGGAGTTGTAGATGGTTAGTTCATCATTACATGTGGTGTGCAGTACTCTGTGTTTGGATCTTGTTTGGATCTTTTTTTCCTTGTCTGAGTTAAAAGCCTACAATAATTTCTGAAAACACTTTGTGAACTCCCGTAGTTTCATCTGGCGATCAAAACTCGTTTTTACAACTTGTCAAACTTGTGCCTCTGGAAAGTTTCATAAAAATTCCATAAAAAGTTTTGAAGTGAATTTCTTTATTTAATTAGCTAAATTGAAACAATTCCTTACATAGTTAATACGATTATCAGTGTGTACAGAAATGTCAGTACACTGATTTATCTGTTTAATTTTCACTAGAACTTGTTTGTCTCCAGTTGCTCCTTTCATATGTTTAGGCAAGTGAACCTGTTTCTGCTTTGCCCAGGCGTGTGTATGCATGCATGCGTGTGTGAGTGCGTGTGAGTGCGTGTGTGTGCGAGGTATGATGTGTGTAAAATTTAATTTTTGAATAAACAGACCATGAAATAGTTTCCCAAAATGTGATGACTCTCCAGATGTCTCAGATGTTATGTTTGGATGGATTTCAAGCTTTTAAGTATCTGTAAGAGTGAATGTGTTTGTGTGAGTGTGTGTGTGTGTGTGTGTGTGTGTGTGTTAATGTCCATGTGTGTAATACTTTGTGTGTTTGGGTGTATAAAAATTGCTACTTTGGGACTCATTTCTGTGACATTGAACAGATTTATGTCACATTTTGGTACGAGTCTATAAGAGCAGTTTGTCTTTGCGTTACAATATTAGCACTGAAAATGTGTGTATGTGTGTGTGTGTGTGTGTGCCAGTGTGTCTGCACACAGCCTTTGAACAGTATTCCATTTGCTGGCTCATTTACCACAGGTGTGGTCAGGTGGGCTGTAAATTTAGCAGCTTGTGTGTGTGTGTGTGTGTGTGTGTGTGTGTATGTTGTGTGCTGTTCCTCCCCCTTAAGAGCTTTAACTGCACACGGTTTGATTCAAAGGCAAATCAAGGTTGAACTTCCTAAAGACAAGACATTAACTCGGCTGAAAAAACTTCAGAGTTGGACCAGACAGTGTAAAAACCTTAAAAAGCAAATATATACATTTTGGTCCACCAAGAAAATAAAAACATACACCCATATCTCGTAAGAATCTGGCAGCAGCTGCTCAACAACAACCAAAAGTCAAGAAATGTGTCTGTAAAAGAAAGGAGAAACATGAGCTGCCCTAACATGCTTAATAATTTAGACTGTAATAATTTGGGGGTCTGTTTCTGTGCTCTTTTTTTGTCACCTTTGCTTTTATTTGCCCTAGACTTCAATCTGTGGTAACCTCTTCAAAAGATTCTTTATAAATAAACAAGTGATGGATTGTGTGTTAGCAGGTTTTAGAGGTTACCACAGGATGTTGGCAGTCATCCCCGATGTGCCTCCATCACTGCAGAAACAGTCTACAATATTTTTGTCAGGCTGCACTTTATGAATATAGGTTACAATCTATTTTTATGGTCCAGCTGTCTCAAACCTTGGTGGCTCCTATAAAGGCCATTAGCTTTTGAAAATGGGTTTTCAGGTGATAGTAACTGTTTAAGACCTTCAACATTGTAAAAAAAGACCAAGCTAGCAGACTGTTGTTATACAGCAAAGGAGACAGTAAAAATATTTCTGAGGAGTTTCTGTAAACACTTTCTAAACTACTGTACAGGACAAAATAACAGGAAGACATGAATAATACATGTTCTGAAAAATGATCTCAATTCCAAAGCTAATTTTATACAGATTTAAGAGACACAGCTTTATGTACTTTAGGCAAAAATCAATAGAACCATTAAGGAAGAAATCACAGCAAATCTAGTTCAAAATGCTGAATTATTCCTTAGATTGTAAGTTAAAAATGAAAAATTTGTGGGGTGCACTTTTATGTTTTCATGAATTTGATCCAAATTACTTTAATGCACATAGAATAGTTGAGGAAAAAATCACTTTTTGAGTCAGTACACAACTTCTTAATTTCAAACTTTACTGATCCTGGTCCCATATAGAGTGTTTATTGCAGCAAATGTTATTTTTATGTAATCTGTTTTATTCATTCTGACAGACTTTCTTGCACTGTGCAGCTCTTTTTTAAAAAATGTAGCACTGAATAAAACTCTCTATAGGCAGATAGTCATTCACCTTCGTACCTCTCTTCAGTAATGTACTGTAGAAGGATACTTACAGTGTGTTCAGTGCAAACTTACAGCCCTATTGATTGTGCTCTGAGATGTGATAGAACAACCCTCCCTTTTCTTTATCTCTAATTTGACCTCTCTCTTCATCGCCATCCCAATTTTTCTCCCTGTCACAAAACCCCCTAACTCCTTAAACACTCCTTCCCTTCCGCTTTTCTCTCTGGCCTGATTCTCTGCCTGTCTGCCCCTTCCATCTCTTCATCTTGGCAGCGTGCCTCTCTGGTATCTGGGATTGTCCCGGTTCTCCTCTGCCAACTTTCTGTCTTGGCTTTGACAGATTTTCCCATGGCAGATGATATCGCTCAACTAGACCCTGTCACTAAGAGATCTAAGCTTGTGCACACATGTGTGTGTGCATGCATGTATTTGGAAGAAGTAAAAAGAAGAATTAAAAAAAATTAAATTTACAAGGAGAGAAAGAGAGAGAGAGAGAGAGAGAGAGAGAGAGAAAGTTTTTGTGAGGGCGTCACAGCAAACAGAGAAATTCATGAAACTTCACAGCCAACACTGAATTGTTTTAAGGTCATTTTCCAAACAGTTACATGATTAAAATATATTTTAGAGATAATCTAGCTTCACATTTCATTTAACTATCTAACTAACTACTCCATCTAACTGCTCATTTAACTGATATCCACTGTGCTGCAAGCTATTTGGAGGATAGATCCACACATTGTTGAATCTCTTGTCTCAACTATCTACAGTATTAAAATACCATTGAGTTGAATTAGCATTGTCAACAAAAAAAGATACTATAAAAAAGCATTACCACAAGATTTTATTGTATCAATTTGTGTAATTGCAACCAAAAAATCGGTAAAATATTATTTCTTTATCCTTGCTGCCCCTATATCCTTAGAAAGTCGTGCTTTAACAGAAAACTGCCTCTGCTTGTCCTTTCTTTTCCTTTTCAAAAATATTATCAATTTTCATGTATATGCACTGACTAGCTAAATGTTTGTAAGCAAGATAGCTAAATTTAACGAGTGTAGCAGTTTTATAGCAGTCATAGACTGCACCAGACCATCACGTATAGCTTATAAATGATGTTTTGACTAGCAGGAAATGAATGAATGAATGAATGAATGAATGAATGAATGAATGAATGAATTTCATTTTCGAACATATACTAGAAAATGTCACCATTTATACATACAAACAAAAGAAATTAGGAAGATAAGCACACAAAAGTGATTAAAACATTATCATTCTAAATTTTTTAAGCAAGCTTTGTACTCATGCATATGATAATGATAAAAAAACAAAACAAAACAAACAGACAAAAAAGAACTACTTAGCATTACATCTTATCTTCACTTCAATTTGCTAACCCCTCCGGCCTGCAAAAGGGGTCAGTGTCCCCACTTTGACAACCGTAATCCTAATAAATACAGTAAAGGGATGAAGTTCAACTCTGTTACTTAAAACAACAATGAACTGTTGTCACTGGATAAAGAAATACAATCAGTCAAAGTCTTTCTCCACTCTCATTCCTCTCCCCTGCCAGCTTTTGTTCTGGCTTTGGTTCAGCAGTGAAATTAAGTGAGGAGAGATGCGAGACCGCAACCTCCAACGCACAGCGAGGGACTAATGACTAAGGACCAAAGGACATCATTGGTCTCAAAGTAGTTGTTTACTTTCATAGTTCTGAAATATGGGAGCTCAATTGTTAGACTGTGATGAAGTAAAATTATAGGAAATGAAATATCAAAGAAAGAAGAATTGCTGATTCAAATTGGTAATTAAGTAAAACATATGCTGAGTGCACGAGTCAAAATCTAGGGAAATATTTCAACTATGCAGCATATGCTACAGCATATGCATATGCAATCAGGAGCTGTACACACATTGTCGTATCTAAACGACAAATGGCACCATCCTGATGGAAAGTCCTGTGTTTGTTTGACCCATCCATCCTCCATATGCAGACGTCTTTGCTCTTTATACTACGTCACCTGGCTTCCTCTCTGTTTTGTTTTTTTTTCTGCTGTTTTTGCCTCGCCTGTGTGTTTGTTTGTTCTTTCTCTCTCTCTCTCTCTGTCTGTGTTTGTCTGTCTGGGCATGGCGCTCTATCGCCCTCCTGCTTTCACTCACCTGCCTCCTGCTGTCAAACAGCCTGCACACCTGCAACCAACCCACCTAGCAAGCTCCTGCAGTAAATATAGCCTGACTCTTGACTCCAGTCTACGACAGATCATTCACTTTGCCACTCTGCCACTGTCTTGGCACTATGGACAGATTATAGTTAGGTTTTTCCTTGCGTGTGTACGTCTAGTAATCCTGTGTTTTCCTGCCTATCATGATCCCTCTATTCAGCCCTCTACTCAGCCCTCTGCTCCCTCCGTTGACCTGGTTTAACTCTCAAAACCACCACCTCTATGTTTTCCCCAAAATAACCTCATTTCTGCTGTTTCATTGATGTGTCAGAGTGCTGCTTTGGGGGTCCAGCCATAAAAGAGTTTAACACTCCTTTGCTACAATCATAATTGGTACAGCCACCAAGCTCCTTCACTAAAAATGAATATAAATATGACTTGTAATTATGTGCTTGCAAAGACCTATGCAACCTTTATCTTGGTAAGCACAGGCTGTCTCAAAACTGCACTAAACTATCAGACTGTTATGCGACAAATTGTCTGTCATGATCTTACAAATACACAAAAGCAATACAAAACTAATATATCTATTTAATTTTTAAAAAAAATATCATGCCAAACACAGAACTGACAAAGTAATATCTGGTTAATTGATTTGTTCTTGGCAACAACAACGTTCAGTGCAGGGTAGCAGAGGTGAATGTTAACAGCTTAATTCACATAAGACTTCCACTGGACCAGGGCCAAGCACCAAGATACTTCATGCATGCTAATGCAAAACAATTTTTTTCTTTCCCAAATAGTATAAACAAGTTCGTCCCATGCATATTGATGCAAGTTAAGATAAACAGGAGGTGGACGAAATAACAGTAAAACATGAAAAATACAATGCAAGAAAAAACAGTCCCCGCATAACTTCCTGCTCTTTGAGTTTTATGATGTTTAGTAGTTTTGATGCTGTGAGATAGAAGTTTTAAGTTTAAGACTGTAGTTTAGATGTGGTACTGTTGTGAATTTTATTGAATTTGGGTGTTAATGTTGTTCTCACCCACTTCCACCTTTTATACATTAGGGGGGAACAATAATTAGCTACCACTCACAGTGGTTTGGTTTGGTTTTATTCTCTCATAAAACCACCTACACATAAAACACAATTCCCCAAATTTCACAAACAGCCAAACAAAATAAAAGAAAAACAGATCTAAAATTAAAAATGTACACGCAGAAACAAACAAACAAAAAAAAAATGAAGTGACTAGTAAAACAAAGTGGCACTTATAAAACTGATAAAACTGAAATGACAGTAAAAGTTATAACAACTATTGCCCTTACTACTTCTGTACATATTTTATACCACACTAAATACATGAATCCATTTCTCCTCTTTTAGTTTTGTTAAATAAAAAAATAATCACCTGTTTTTAGCAACTTTTAGAGTCTGAAGCTCTGATGTAATCTGGTTTTATCCTTACACTGAGAGAATTTTGATATAAAACTAATTTTATAATCAGTTTTCTAATTGTAACTAGTGTAGTGATTAAAATGTGTCAGATAAATTAGTTTGTTTTTAAATAAAGTTATGAAGTATCACCTTTTTTTTGTACATATCCAAACAGGCCTGATGTTGCTGGGAAAAACGACATAAATTAAGATAAAGTGCATGATCAATTAGTATTACAGTTACTGTAAATGATGGTGTGCAATCAAACATAAGCACAATTAGCTTCTCCTGACAACAAAACTAACTATCTATCACATTAGGACCAACTTATGTTAAGGAACAACAAAAATAACCTTTTAAATATCTCTTTCCTTACTGGATTTTTATAAAAGCAACCTCCAATCCCATAATTTTAAACAGAGAAAGACAACTTATTTTCCCTCTTACTCAAATGACTTTCAAACGACAAAGACCAGACAAAATAACAGAAGAGTAAATCTTAGAAACGCCAGTGTTTTATGCCCCCGCCAATCTCTGTCTCCCATCAAGCAGCAACTGTTGAAATGCTTCATCAGTGTCTGCCACATTTCAGGCACCTAACGTGTCACAGATATTGAAAATCAATTACTAAGCAGCAGCCCTGAGGTTTTCACACACACAGGCAAACTCACAAACACACATGCTGTGCATTGTCCTGCTGGCAGAGACAGAGAGGATGGCTGCTGGGGGAAGAGAGGTCTCCATCGACCAGCAGTCAAACTTTTAATAAACACATTAAATCCTTATGGATCCTCCCGCTGAGCTGCCACTAAATGGCACTCATGAGGAATTAGCACTAGGCAAGATTAATTGGCTGCCTGGAGAGGAGAGGAGAGGATGTGCTGCATGAAAGGGGGCAAGAGGAGGAACGAGGGAGAGCAGGTGAAAAAGAAAAAGAAAACTGGAGGCGTAAAGGGGAAGGACAGGGCAAAACAAAAGTAAAGAAAGGGAGAGAGAATGCAAGAAAAGCAAAAGATTTGTTTGAGAGAAGACAAACAAAGGATGAATGAGGAGGAGGATAGAAGGTAAAGGTGGGGAAGAGAGAGGAGAAAGTAAAGGAAGAGAACTGATAAAAGTTGCAAGTGGGAACAAATGCATTGCAAGACTTCAGACTCAGGGTCACTCCAAGGTAGCCTGATGGAAAATTAATAAGAAAATGTCCAAATTATCGTTAAAGATGGATTAGAACATCTTTATGTTCACTAGCCGGCCATTCATCAGCATGCTACTGTTTCATGCAGCTTAAAGTGGCAGGAACTAAAAAAGGGTAATTATATGTAATTCAAAAGTTTCCTAAGAGAAGTTTCTTGTCAGACAAGTCTTTATAAATAGTGCCGACAGAAAAAGATGTTTAAATTCTTTAATTAATTGTATTACACATTTAAAAATGCATGCTATGTGAATAAGGGCGAACTTTCTTTAAGGTAGAGGAGAAACACCTAAACAAGAGTTCTCCCAGTTTCTTGGTAATCTCCTTGAGGGGTGCATGGTTGCTAAGTTTTGGTGAATGTGGCTAAAAATGGCAGTTTTCTAAAAAAAAAAAAAATCTAGGATTGCTGAGCATCTGTGCCTTGCTGAGTGTCTAGTTTGTCACATGGCAGGATGCAATTCTAAGTTGTGAAGTGCTGTTGAATTTTTGCCAAAGCAAAATGAACTGTCTCACGGATCCACTTTTATTTTTTATTTATTTATTTATTTTTTGCACATACTGGAAATAAGCAGTTACAGGTTCAAAGGGTTTTTACACACAGTGAAGTTAAAGTAGATTAATTGTGTAGGTCTGACATTTCAAAATTGAACTTGAATTTCTGTTTGCTTTGAATATTTGCTTAATATTTTTGGGACAATTTTTAGTTCAATAAGCTAGAGGGCAAATTCCTGGGAAAAATCTGCACAATGATCCCAGTTAAAGCTGATAGGGGTCAATACACTTGTACTGTGCATCTCACAAGCTTGATTTTGAATACTGCCTATAAATATAGAACTATTTCTGAAGTGGAGCGTGCATGCTCTCTTGACTTCTGGATAATCACTCGATATAAAAAGCAACTTCAAAGTGGGCTCAGTTGTGAAAACATGACTCAGATTTGACCTCAGCATAGCATCGGTTAAAAATGTGACTCATGCAGAGTTACTGCACCTAATCTTAATATTTTTCAAGAGTACCAATTTGCATTTATCATTCACTATATTAAAAGCAGCTAATAATGTTTATTGTGCCAGTTACTCTCCCCACCAGACTCCTTAAACTCCAAGAAAAATATAATGACCTTTAATAAAGGGCCTATTAAGCAGCATAGCAACACATTATGGTGCAGTAGGGAGAAATTTAATGACATCCACTGTTGTCAGTGTTAAATACTGTAGTCAGATGGCTTGGTCACAGGTGAATGAACTGCTATGTTGATTCAAGATCATCTTTGTTAAAACATGCGGTGCCCTAAAACTGAGATGAACAGATGGCAATAGCTGAAACACACATACACACTTAAACAGGCGCAGGACATGCTGGGTCAACAATGAAACACATGGTGAAGTCTCATTCTGAGATGTAAATGTATACACACACACACACACACAAACACAGTATCTTGGTATAAAAAGAGCCTTGTCTCGCAGTGGCATCCGCAAGTGTATCCTCTGATCTTTCTGTTCTGTCAGTGTGTGTGTGTGTGTGTGTGTGTGTGTGTGTACAGATTACACCAGTCAGCATGTGTTCAAAGATCCGCTTCATCAACAGATGGCTAATTGCTTTATCAATTAACCATGAAAATGTTAATGGAGTCTCATTATCAATTATTTAATTTGATATATATCTTACTAGTCAAACAATGTATATTACCTCTGAGATGAGGGAAAGTGCAGCGGGGGACTGTGAAGTGTTCAGGCAGTTCCAAGTGATAATCTAAATGTTGCAGAGTTTTATACAATGTTTGTGTACGGAAATAGCAGTATTGTTTTATCTGCTGGCATTTATTTAAGAATCCATCTTATAAAGCTGCCTTTCTTAATCACTCTCTTTGTTATATTTGGCTCAGTGGCTTTTATGTGATGTAAACAAAGTTTATTCAGGCATTATTGCTTTTTATCCTTCACTCCAAACCCTTGGGATGAACTCTGAAAGATCTTAAAAGCTGTTATTGTGCTGAAGCAATTTAAACAGTCTAAATAAATAAAAGCATAAATCGAGCTGCCTTTGACAGTAATTATGCTGTCTAACAAGTCAAACTGTTAAAATACTGTTTAACCAGTGTTTGGTATTACTTGATTACTTTAATTCCTCTGTCATTATTCATTTACTGGACTTTTATTTTGAACTTCTTTGTTTATTTTGCTCCAATTATTTTCTTGATTGTAACATATAACTTAACAATATAACCTAACACGTAAGGTCACACTGTGAGGAGGGTAAGCTGCCTTTTAGCATCTGTCTTTATGTGAATGGGAGGTTAGGACCACAATGTGCACGAAACAAACTCACACAGAGAAAATTTCTTACATCTCCTCTATGTCTCAACACCCCTGTCAGTGGTGCACAGCAGAACGTCGAGTTAGCGAGGAGGGAGGACAGGAGCAGAGGCAGGTGCAGCGGGTCTGTGGGGTATTCCGGGTTAACGAGCACAAGATGTGGAAGATGAGAGTCCCACCATGACGGGCGCTGCTAAATCAACAGGGACCATTAGGAGCATCTCATCTCATTAGGATTCTAACAACATGCCACAAAGTTTTCACATCACATGGAGTCACAGGATGAACCACAAACTATCCACCATCTTAAGATCTGTGTTGGTACAACTGAGCACTTGAGACAGTTGAAAGGGAACACTACATCAATGAGAAGGCGAGAAATAGACTGTCATTGTCTGGCCATCATCTGTATGCGAACCCTCGAAAACAAGCAGCCACCTTATTAAAAAGGATAGTATTTATCATTTGTAGGGATAAATCTGCTCTAACCTCCCTCTCTTTAAAAATCCCAGTGTAACACATACTTAATGTTCCCACTCCATTACATACTCTTCACAAACTACAGCTTTGAATGGTATATTTATCATAATCATAAACATGAGCTGATTTTAAGTGGCTTAATTTAACTTTTTCAGAACCATGGAGAGAGACGGATGTTCCCAATAATTGTCATGGTGCCTCAATTACATGCACACCAATTGAAATACAATACAGACCCATCTTTAGAGAGCACTGTTTATGCAATCAGTATAGAATGCAAGTAATACTGCCAAATAAAAACATTTGTGTTGTCAGAATATGCAGTTTATTCTAGCGTTGTGCAGCTGTGTATATAGTTTTCTTTTGTCCAAACAGCAAACATTAATATAAAATATTTTTATAGCATAAACTGTCTTTCTTAAGCATACTTAATTTCTCTATTTTTTCCACTGTGACAGTACTTTACACCCAAAATGCAGTGAGTGCAGACTCTGGAGACATCTTCTTTGTTAAATATATTTAATTATGAAGCGTATCACGGTGGGTGTGGTTGCCACTTCAACATCAGGCAGCACCTCCAGATTTGACACCTCAGGAGCCCCATGTGGAGCTGGTCAGGACTTTTTGTCTAGTTCAAGGACACTGCAGCAGCCCAGATGCTTCCCAACACTGGCATTGGTCTTCAGAATAAAAAGAGCAACAGTGTAAACATTTGCCTGCTTTCGAAGCTGTCAGCTGTCAAACGGACCAAGCTAATTTGAAACTTATCCTCCATCTGAAAGCAGTCAAAAGAAATGAGGACGCTGATTTGAATCTCAAACAAGACATTGTGTTGTTGGGCGAAAGCTTTGTGTTTGTTCAGCAAAGTAAAATAAACAGCCAATTTACTCACACAGAGGGAACAGGATGTTTTCTGGCACTATCTCTCCAAAATATTAGGGATGTATATGATTATTTGCTTCAGAGCTCTACTCTATAATTACCATAGGGAACCCATTACTGACTTTGCTTACACTGTGATTTATCACCCCCCCCTGAAATGATGTGTTAATGAGGGTGATGTCCCACGCTATCACAAGCCCTAGAACTTACATACATTTATCTATGTGTCCTTTGGGTGACATTGAACCCATGAATAGAAAAAGGCCCACCAGGAAACATTTTTAATCGTCATCAAAACAAAGAAGGAAAAAAAAAAGCAGGACTGTACTCAAAAATAAATTAATGGTTTTGTGCAGATAAAAAACTGACAGTTTTTGCCTCATGCATTACCGTTATTTTTGATCTGTTAACAGACAGCTGAAGGCATTTGTTGAAACAAACAAACAAAAAAAAAAGCAAACCCAAAACTCAATCAACCTTATCTGGGAAGCTTTGAAATCCTGACATCAACAATTTATTCATTTAGCACTTGCTAGACACCTATTGCTCACAAAATGAAGTCAGACCTGTGGGCAACAAGGTGTGAAAATCTGGGCCTGTGATTCGCCGTTGGCTGCGGTGACTTAAGCATTAGGACCATTTTCTCTAACAACATGTCGATCATCCAAAGATCAGACTATTATCCTCTGAAGCTTCTTAAAGAAATATATGGACGTTTTCTGACTTATTGATCATGTTGCCTGCGGTGGATCATGGCTTGTGATAGAAGGGAGAGAGGGACTGCTGGAGGAGAATGAAGAAACATGAAAACCTACAAAGAGCAAATATAAAAGATTATATAGAAGTATGTTTACAGTTTGCATACATAGACATCTGTTTGCATGTTGAGTGTGCATGCATTGTTTGTCTAACAATGATGGTGGTGTTAGTATTTTAGGCCAGCAAAAACTCTCAGGAATTAATCATCCAATTACAACAGGCCAGCTTAAGGTCTCAATCCCACAAGTTCTGCAGCTGCCAGCAGAAGAAATGACTGTAATACCAGTGGAGCTAATTTAAAAGAGACTTTTGATGTGGCCAAAGGGTGTTTTTACGTTCAGCCAAATTCTTTAACTCTCTAGACTGAAGTAGTGTTTTATTATTCATCCCATTAGGAATAAGGTGTCCTGTGTATATAATTTTCCTAATGTTTACGGTTTTTATGATCTGCCGCTTGTGTCTTCTTTAATTATTTGTAGCTTACAGTCACTTGATCAGATCATGTGCAAGCAGTTGGAGGAAAATAAAAATGAGGTTTCCTTGGTAATTTTGTTAGTGATTATTTGTTTTATATCACACAGACTCTGGGCTCTACTAAATTTTATGGGTATATTTTCCCTCAAATTGCATACGGGCTTTTGATTCCAGTAGAGGGCAGTGCCTGCAAGAGATAAAACAAAAGGTTTAACGCAACTTTAGTTTTATGAGCGCAGGCAAAGCCCTGAACTCATGGATACTGTTGCTCTGACAATATGTGCTACTGCTGGTTATCAGATGGCAACCAAAGGCTTTCTACTTCTTCGATGCCACAAAAGAAAAATCAGCAGGTAGTTATATTGTATCATATTTGTACAGTACATTGGTTTATTGTAAAAGTGAATATGTGCAGCTATTGCACAAAGTAAACATTGTTAGAAGACACATTTCCAATCATATCTGATGAAACTGTTTGCTTATCCTAATGCATGTTGACCCATTCTGACTCAGTCTAGACGTGTAGATTTCCCGCATGGAGGCTGACCTGAGATAGCACTTACATCTCACTGACTTGCAGATTTTACCCAGCGAAACTGCAACAGCAATCTGGAAGGAATGCTGCTGCTGGTGCTGATCATGTCCACACAATTCAGTGCTTGCAATTCCACTTGATGTTGCAAGCACTAAGAAGGACCACATTAACAAAATCTGAGCAAGTCATCAGGCAAAAAGCTCTGCTTCTGAAATACTCCCAGCGGAGTAAGAAGCCATATGGAGGACGAAATAAAACCGTGTTGTAGACGCAGCATCCTTGAGCTGTGCCTGGTGGAATTTTGGGGTTAATGTGTGTGCTTTGGTTCGAATGATAATAGGGAGGGAAAGGTTATGCTTGATGTAAGGAAGGTTCCACTGTTAAGTCAGGAGGGTGAAAATGTAAGTTTGGGTAAAAGAAATGGTGACTGGACTATTAATGAGTATGAAAAGGTGACTGTGAACTTACACCTGCGTTATGTGCATGTCTAACTATGGGCTTTTGCACTAGAGACACCAGATTAACTCAGTTTTTGCTGTCCTGAACCTCGTTAACGACCAACGAGCCAGATTTTATGTGACATTTTCTCTAATTATGTGCATGGTTTTGTATGTGTGTATGAATCTACACTGTTGTTTGAGTCTATATTCCCAGTCCTCCCACGCACCATGGACTCTGTTTTTCAGGACAGAGGAAGAGGAGGAGTGTGTGCATCTGAGTTCAGCTTGGACAGTTCAGTAAATAGCTCAAAACATTTGGTGTGTATCAATCACACACACACAGCAGACTTCAAACAGTTACACGTAGTAAGTGTCTACCCTAAGGACTGCCTATAGCAAATACAAACACACTGACCTGAGGGGTATTTTTCAGGAGTTTTAAATGCTTGCACACACACACACACACACACACACACACACACACACACACACACACACACACACACACACACACACACAC
>JAQMCX010000025.1:4605534-4665395 GCA_029814765.1 Acanthurus leucopareius
CAAACGTCCATTTCTACAACAACCTGGAGGAGTCCAGATTTGGGGGGCCGGCCCGCGCCCCCCCCCGCGGGGGGGGGGGGCGGGGGGCGGGGGGGGCCGGGCGCCCCCGCCCCGCGCGCGGGGGGGGGGGGCGGCGTTGATAGCCTCAGGCTGTGGTAAATGAGCTCCGGTCAAAACAGGACAGCTCCTAGGATGAAGAGGAGGTGTGGGATGCAACCGGTGTTTGTGTGTCTGTGGGAGTGTGTATGGACACACACACACACACCCCCAGTCATGTAGTGTGTTTGTCTGTGCATATCACGACTTCTCTTCTTTCCGGGGTAGCTCCTGGGATGCCCCACGGCTCAGCTGGCTGCGGTGCATGCCACGTCTTCGCACTGATACAGGCTAAAATCAGCCCAACAAACCCATCTCTCTCGTCTCCCTCCAACTCTCCTGCACTCTTTTAACCCTTACACTGCTGCTGCTGAGATTTTTGATCATTTGTGACAGAGTGCTTGCCCACCATTGACAAGACGTTTTGGCTATCCATTGCTGGAGGCACTGTTAAGAATACGGTAAAAAAGTTCTGGGTCCCAAAACAAGTGAAAAAGATACAAATGAAACCAGAAGGAAAGGATAAGAGTTTTATAACACATGCAGTGTGACCTTTAAAAATGTAGATGCCCACAAAGAGGTAAACAGCTATAAAAGCCTTGGAATCATTAATGAACTCAGACTCTGATAATTCATGTCTCGAACAAAGTTCTAAATCTGATCGGGATTTGATAGCAAGTGAATCATAGACATAAGGGAGATGAGGGTTCTGACTGTGAATTTCTGTATACATGTTGCAGACACTCCAGGGCCAGACAGAAAAAAACAGACAGAGGCATACTGTAAAATATATAAAAATCAAGGGAAAATAAAGAAAAATCAAGATTGTGCTCTCAAGGGTATGTAAGGCTATAAATGTTACACTTTTTGTGACAACTCACCCTTGTCAGCTATTGTTAAGCTAGCTGTATTACTGGTAGTTTTGAAATAGCAGGAGAAAAAAAGCATCACATTTCCCTGAGAAACCACAGTTAAATCTAATAGAACTCATATGATTTTATTTGCAATAGTATAAGTACTAAATAAAATACAGTCAGTGTCAAAAACTTTACTTTCTTGCCTCAAAACCATTTTTTCTCTGTAGAATTTGCATGCACCTGTTTCCAGCCTTGACAACCACCACGGAGGATTGCGGAGGAATTGAGTAAACACCGAAAAAATCATGTGACTCTTGTTTTACCTCTGATTAGTGGAATCAGTGGTGTTACAACTCTCCCTGTGTAACATCCACGCCCACTCTCCCCCGTGTTTAGCCATAACACGGTCTTTTCCTAACCCTCACCAAGTGATTTTTATTGGCAAAATCCAAACAGAATTTATGTAACATCTGACCATTGAACACAATGATCCTATATATGCATTATTTGAAGTGTTTTCAAGCATTGTGATTTTAGCTTTGCAAAGATGGCAAGCTGTGCCCCATGCAGTGGATGAGACAGTGACAATGCTGGATCATGATCAAACATCTCTGCTCTTTTTTAAAATGACTATTCCAGTTGAATTTTCACAGACTTCTGTGTGCTGGCTATGAAGCGTGACCGTGTGGCCTATAATTAACTGTTAGCTATGAAATGGCTTGTCCAATTTATTCCATTATTACCTCGGCCTTTCATGGTGAAAGAATGTAATTTTCACATTAATAGTATCTACAAACATAATACAGTAGTGATGGTGACAAATAATAGGGCTATTTAAAAATCAATCACTGTAATTTAGCTGACACTAACCAGGTCACCTCAAGTACTGCAGTATCATGCATGTTCAGTTGATGCATCCTGCAGTCATTTTTGCTCTTCATTCATCATCACATTGAAAGGTATAGGTGTGTGTCTTTGTTGTCCTTACCTTAAATGAGTAATTGTAACTTGATATTCAATTCTGTTTTATCATTCCACCACCCATAATAAATAGGGATACATTATTTTCAGTATTCTCACAAATTCAGAGTTAAAGGTGCAGATTTTGATAAATATACATTTCAGCGAAAGCAGAATTCAACAAATACTTGATGTTCGCATTGATTTGCAAATTTGTAAGCTTGTGGTGGTTGCAGCATGACAGTGAGAAACGTATGAACAGGTATCCAGCTGAGTCTGCTTCAATAACTAACAAGACTGGAGCCTTTTTTTAGACCAAATCAGACATTGCTAAGAAAATAGAAGCCCTCCCATTAATTTTTAAGGTGCAAAGTGTGTTTAGGCTGCAGCAGAGCAGACTGCAAGGAAAAGCAATAACAAAATAATGTCATGCTGTGGTGGCCAATCAGTTGATCAGCTTATCAGACCGAATGCAACTGAATAACCCCACCATGAGAGAGGACAAAGATTTTAATTTACTTAGCATTTAAATTCACACATGCTACAGTGCTGTGAAGATAAAGAGGTACTTTGAACTAAAGCCAACAACAGAAAGCTAACATGCTAATGCCAAGCAGGTATAATGTTCACCTTGTTCACCATCTTAGCTCAGTAAAGTACAAACATGCAAAGATTTTCTAATAAGTACAAAGCATAAAGACCTAAAAGTTGGTGACAAAGGTAAAACTCATGGTGGTGCTGCAGGTAAAGTCCAGTCAAACTACTGAGATATTTTGGAGTATAAGAGACAATTTTGACCTGTTGGTGGCACTAGGTTGATGGAAAAGGCATTACCAGAATTACCTCATTTAAATAGGTCTTTTCTCAGTTTTATGGAGGTAAAATATGAAAGAGCTTGAGTGCTATTTAAATACTTTTAAATACAATAATACAATGTTACTTAATATCAGACCACCTCGACAGATTAATACATGACATTGTTTGTTTCATGGTGCTAGGCGTCAGAAATTACACAGCTTTTGGAGAATTGGACGGATTTATAAAAAGATCTCTTGCCCCTGTGACATGTCATTTCAAATACTTGGCTTTGATTTGTTTTTGAATTTCTTGTGCTGTCATCTCCGTGGCCTCTTATCATCTCTGCCAGCATTCTGAACATTAGCAGAAACCGTGTTGCTCAAAACATGGTGCCTCCAAAAGTACAGCAACACATTCGTTAGCTAAGCAGCTAATTAACTGGCTTGTCAGTGCTGCAGACTGTGCTTTCCTTTGACTAAATACACATTAATGGCTATGCATACTTGTGCAGACACACTGAGAGAACGGACAAGCTTGTGAATACAATAGAACACCAACACTGAAACAACACAAAGGTGTCAGCAGCTGCCTAATTAGAAGTTAGAAATAATTGGGTGAGTGAAATGGAGAATTAAAACAAAGATGAAAAATAGACTTAAAGACAGCAATATCTACCCCCCAATACACACACACACACACACACCCACATGCACGCACACACACGTGCACACACGCACACACACGCACACACACGCACACACACACATCCACTAAAGTACAAGAAAAACTGCTCTAATTTGTTTAGAAATGAAAGAATGCCAACTTCCTCAAAAAATGACACAAGTCCTATGATTCTCTCTACTAAACTAAATCCAGCCAGAAAAGAGAAACCTGTTTTTCATTTTTGAGTTGAAGATTTTGCTGTATTAGTCCATGTTATAAGCCTCATTCATCATAGACATGTCCTCGAACCTCTTCTCTATTAACCCACTGGCATTGGATTGAAGGATTTACTCTCTACATATAGATGACTGTTTTAATAGTCAAAGTCTTATTAATTCAAGTAAAAAACCAGCAGGTCACTACTTTTTTAGAGTGCAAAGCATGAAAGCTTCATACATGAAATTTCTCATGTTTTTCAAATTGGTGAAAAAGTTACGAAATGTCAGGGATTTGTGGGTGCTGAATTATTTCTTCATGGAACCATTTTTAGGTCCAGAAGCCACTTTGCAAATGCACCTGTGAGCGGGCAGCTTGACAGCCCTTATGTAGTATTCAACAGCAAAAATTAACATTCCACTGATCTAAGCTCCTGCTTCAGTGTTACAGTAAATTTGCTTCTCAGACTTTGGCTTAAGTTCTAAGACTCCCAAGTTCTAAATATGTATTGCTTTGCAGCTACAGCAGATTTGTAATGTTTTTCACACCATCCCTTACTGTCAAAAAAAATTTAAGAACAGATACAGAAACATCCTGTAGCTTTATTTAAAATTTACCATTTTAAATCAAGAGTGTAATTTTGTGAGTGCTGATTACATTGGAATAGGTGCATTGCCACTTGCTGAATTTGATGATTATTCATTATCTACAGATTCATTCTCCAGTGCGGAAAAACAAAACTATTCAATTACAATTCCAGAAACAGAACAGCATGACAGTTCTTAAGCTTTACATAGAAAATGTGAAAAATAATGATGGTGAAATCAATAAGTTTGAGAGAATTAATTCAGAGTGCATCACAGAGGTCTTAAATCAAAGCTCATATTAAAGGTAGAGAGCAAGTTAGGAAGAGTCTAAAAAATCCCACTAGGATGGAATTTATAACTGAAGGGGAGGTTGGGAGGTTGAGTGATTTTAATTCGGCATACACTGACCAGTAATTTTAAATGAACAAACACTGGATATGCAAGTTATAAGAAATTTTAAAGTCAGGGGGTTTAAACAGATAAGCCTGTGCGTTACATTCATACCCCAAGCACTCTGCATTTGAATAAGGAAACACCATTTTAGACATCCTTTGAGACTGACTATTATTTTCGCTTCTCCTCACTGAAGACATCATCAACAAACTTTCAGACACATCTCTTTGTGCACAAAATTTGAATAAGGAGATGAGCTGATTTTTGTGTTTTCCTGCAATGATTTTAAATCAGCACTGATCAATATAGTTTTCCACCTTGGAACTGAGACAATGGTCTTTATCCCCGCAGCCAAATACTGTAGCTAGAACTGTTAGTTTTACTCTAGCAGCCTCAACTAATTGCTAATTGTTGCTTTGTCTCAGCTGACAACGCCAGCGGGCTCCCTGTGGGGAGCATTTGGCCTATCTCTTCCTGCTGAGAGCCTGCAGAGGCTCCTGCTGAGACAAACTAACAATTAGACTAACCTCTCTGCATGGACCAGAGTCAAATTAAATGGATGGACTCTGCAATAAGGAATTAAACTATGCTCAGACTGGGACCACCATGGACCAGGGGAGACTGAAGATGAGGCTCACTCATTTGTCTGTAAAAATTTGAAATTACTTCGACTGAAAATAGAGCTAGAGAGAGAGAGAGAGCAAGTAGAGAGAACTTGCACCCAAAATGACAAACTTTTAACAAAGCAGACTCAATAAAAAGCTGCTTCCTAGTTTCGGCATGACTAGAATTTACGGTTGACAGAGTTTCAGCTGTCTGAATAAAGTTTTCCCATAGTGAGGGCCACATAGATCAAGTTTAACAATTTATGTGCAATCAAACAGTCATAACTGGATAATAAATGACTTGACTCAACACATTATTTGAAAAGACTTTCAGATTTATAGTGTGCAGTTGTCCTAGTTTAAGAGGTCTGATAGGAGCTATGTTCTTATCAAACAGTCTGGGTCAACTTGCAGCAATATGAGTAGTCGTGCACAGTGGTGGCCATTTAAAAAAAAAAAATCCACAGATTGTTTGCTCCTGCATCTCCTCAGGGATTGTATTTTTTTCTCAAACACTGTCCTTTGGCCTCATTGAATCCTGTGTTGTTCTCTTTCTTCCACCATACACAAGTCAAAAGGGCAGGTCACGATTGGCTCCTGGAAGATTCCCTATGGAGAAAAAAAGGGCAGCAGAGGAGAAAGAATGACAGAAAAAGGGAGGAATCGAGAACATGTTAAAATACACACATTCCCGTACAGATACATACGGACAAACGCACAATCCCTGTTAGACTTTTGTCTTGCTGAGATAGCAAACTTGAGCTCAACCCAGAAACAAAGGTTTGGCAGTAGCAGTGCCACAGCAGCTTCCTGTGTGGATACCACACATGCTGCTCACACAGTGTGCCCCTGGCGTAAGGAGTGTTACTCTGCATGAGGTCTCCTTTGAAGGGTGCGCTGTAGTTAGGAGGATGAAATAAATAAAAAAAAACATGTTAGTGGACATGCTCACCAATGTTCACCATGAGTGGGAACATGCATCAATTCAGGATAATGATGGATGATGCTCCATCATTATGATCATCGTGCTGTTGTGTTGTATTAAATGGTGTTTCCTGGCTAATTAAAAACATCTCTAAAAACAATAAAGGAGTCTCAAGGTGAGGGTAGATGAAGTGTTGGGAGAGTTACTGTTTAAATATAATAGTTAAGCAGTTAGCCTGTTAAAATCTAATTAGTTCTGTTTTAATTACTTTAGAGTGATGCCACTTATTACATCTGGTTTCTTTTTATTTGCTTTTATACTTTTATTTAAGCTGAGTTTATAACTTTATTTCATGCCACATTGTGGTTACATTAACTTTCCGAAGAGGTTTCCTCAGATTTGGCATTAGTATTTCAATATTGACAGAATTTTCACTGTTGGTAAACAAATATTACACTGTGCAGTCATGTCAGAGCCTCTTTTCTGTTTACACAAGGAACATATTGTTGAACTTCCAGCACTGGAAGTCATTCTTGTCCAACAGCATGGCTTCCTGCCTTGATGTGTGACGAATGTTGCTCCTCTATGAAGGACAGTCTCTTTATAGGCTTGCCCAAGATTCTTGATTACATGGTAACTCCTCCTGATCCTCCGTACTGTTCTGACTTAAGTTTAACACCCCCAATGCAAACCCTCTGCTCTGTAAACCATATGCAATGTGGTTTGGAAGTAAGTTTGAAATTTGGAAAGCTGAGTGTGCCCTCAGCCTGAAACCCAACGGTTTCCTGCCATATGCCAGGGAGGCTCGAGAGCAGGCAGGATTTCATTCCATGCAGCCAAACACAGCAGCAGGTGATTTCAGTGATTACATCCTCCTCTCTAGTTGAAGGTGCTAATCAGTGTAATCAGCTGCTGTAGTATTTGGTTGGGATGAAATTCTGCAAAATGTTGGCACTCTGTGTAACATCATTGGACACAGTTACTATTGATGATCCCACCCAGTGAGGATATGTCCAATACTTAAGGCTAAAAGTTGTAGCACAGCACAGATAGAACCTTTAACATGTGCTTAATAAAAGCAAATTGAACTGCCTTTGTATGACGTCAAGGTTAAAAACTACATGTGGTGATGGACCCCCCCACTTTTATCCACCCATATCTCTTTTCCCTTACAAAATGGCATATCTGGCATGGTCTGTGAATGCAGCTGTAGTGATGACATTAAAGACATTTTTTTTGTGTATGATGCAACACTAAAAAAATATAAATACCTATGCACTGGTTTTTGACGTATTCCTGCTACTGTTGTTGACTTGTTTTTTTTAAAAAAAAACTTAAGGAAGTAAAAACTGTCCGTCCATGTTTTTAGCAACTTTTACAGAAGAGCTTTACAAAGAGCTCTGACTGGAAACATCACAAATAGGATGTGGATGGCTTAGGACAAGAAGGCCCTGCAGCAGGTGATTAAAACTGTCCAGAACATCACTGGTACCCATTTACTGAGCAACTGAGAAACTTTAAATCTCAGTTTGTCTTACAAGTGCTCATTAGAGGCAACAGGGCTGAGCTAGCTATTAACACATTCCATTTTGATTCCTTTCTATTCTTTTCCTTTCATGCTGCAACAATAGGTTTGGCAAATGGACTCTCAAAACAAGCTTTCACATCTTCATTGTCAACATATACACGGATAAAGTTGCACACACAGAGCCTGAGTGCTGGCATGAGTGTGCCTGCACATAGTTTAACTAGTGTTAATTCATCTTTACTCACACACTAATTTTAATAGATGCACAGCAGAATAGGCTACAAATGTTCGCATAGTGAAATTAACTGTACAATAGCCTATTAATGAAACTTGGTGTGTAATAATCTATTAATGAGAGTTTATCTCTTTTAACA
Source organism: Acanthurus leucopareius (assembly GCA_029814765.1). Taxonomy (NCBI): domain Eukaryota; kingdom Metazoa; phylum Chordata; class Actinopteri; order Acanthuriformes; family Acanthuridae; genus Acanthurus; species Acanthurus leucopareius. The sequence goes on from JAQMCX010000025.1 coordinate 4,613,537, forward strand.
AAAGACTTTTTTATTGTTTCTTTCTCTCCTTGTACTTTAGTTCCATTATGCTGGCCTCCCATCAACTCTCTCTCTCTCTTAGTCTCATCGGCCTCCACTGCCTCGAAACTGATTCTAAAGAAAAGCTTCATTATTAATATAAAGCCCCCAGGGAAAGAGCTGAGTTGTTTTTTTTCCCCCCTTTTAACAGTGTTGCAGATTTTACGGCCACATATTCTGTTCTTCTACAAGAGAGATTTTCTGCTTTCATTCCTACTGACTGGTCTTCCTGATCACAGCCTTGCAGCTACTCTGTTGGCATCAGAGAGCAGCTCAGGCAGCAAGGAACAAGACGTAAGATGAAATATCAAAAACGCTCATTAGCATACAGATGAGGACACAAGGCTGTGTCATTGTTTGAACATTGAAGCATTTCAGTGGCCAAAGCCAAATCTCTTTTGTGATCCATTTTAAAGAGGGGATTGATCAACAGCTCAAACACTGGACAGTCTGCACCTTTAAATCAAACTCTTAGAGAAAGGACCTGCCATTTTAGTTTGACTTCACTTTTCCTTTCAGTCATAGAATGTGGATAAAGTACAAATCTAGCATTAATACATATGTTAATATGCTCAAGCTACCCAGAAACATGTTTGCCTCTGTGTGTATGCAAATAGTGTGATCCCTCTGTGGCTGTTTCTTTTGGTCTACCCAGGCTCAGTAAATTTCTTAGTGCTCATTAAGCACTACTTTACTCACTCAGTCTAGCTTAGTTGACCTCTTAATAACATACCCCAACTATGGGAAGGGTCACACATGCACAACATTAACACCGTTAATTGGTGAATATTCAACTTGTGTTCACTTTGATATGCAAGTGAAGGTTCAAATGAACCCTAACCCTGCTTTGCATAGAGTTCAAATTCTGGTGAACTTAACCCCTAAAGTGGCAGCATCAACCAAAGGCAAGAGAGTGTGTGTGCAGCTGATCCCACTTAGCTGTCATTGGCTGTAGCTTTTTTTTTTTTTTTACTGAGACTTTAATTGTAGTTGTGCCTAACCAGCAGGCATTGTACAATGTTTCAAATGAAAAATAGAAACTGCCCCATAACTACTTGGCTGGCTGTAAATCAGGAGATGGGTATTGAATGGGAAACGTGTCATAACATCATTAGTTTATAAATGCAACCAAACAGGGGTTATTATACTGTAACCCTAGTTCTGTATGCAGAGGCAGAACCCTCTACTGGACTCGATTGCAATAGTTGTCTCCAATCACACTTAGGTATTTACCCACTGAAATTGGTATATGTCTACCCAGCCAATCAGGATGTGTTTTCTCTTACAATACCAGTTTCTTTCTCTGTTTTACAGTGTGAAAATTTTCCCATCGCATAACCAATCACTCATGTGACATCACAACCACTCATGTCCAAAAACGAACAGCCATAATCATGCAAAACTGACAACAAAACAGCAAACCAAATTTGTACCTTGTCACGTCATGTACTGCTGAATGTGACGAGATACAAATTTTGTCTCATCAGGTAGTTTGCCTGCATTCGTGTGTGGCACAAAAGAGTGAAAACCATCTTGAGAATAGATTTACAACCTGTAAATTCTCAGTTACCAAGCCAGTGCATTGCATTTGTTTTTGCTAAGAATAGGCATATTGGCGGGCAAGGATGAGGCCAGGATGAGGACAACAAATGCACTCAGAGTCTGAGCATGAGCTGATACACACAGTGAGCGAGTGCTACATTTATTGATGCGTGTAGTGGCATTTACTTCGTTTCTATTTGCTTACTGCTTTCAGTGTTAAACTGGTTAAAAATTAAATACAACTTGTAGAAGTCAGTAACTGAAATAGAGCCTTGAATTGGCAGTTACCGGCTGTAAGTAGACCCCTACCTCTTTCTCTCCTCATTTTTCTTGGTTTCTGTCTTTTCTCTCTCCAAGCTTGAGCAGTAGGTGCGCATTTGTCACGGTTTTTCCTCTCAATTTCCCAAACATCGCCTCTCCCCTGTGGGCCTCAGCAGGAGGTCTTGTCAACTATCAAGCTGTGTGTTTGTCCTCCTCTAATCTCTCCATTTTGGTCCCTGCTTCTCTACTTTTCCTTCACGATCTCCTTTCTTCCCTATTCATACTTTCCCTGAGGAGGTCATATTTTCCTGTGAAGCCATGCCTGTTTGTCACCCCCTCCACCACCATATTTTTTTCACCCCTATATCCTCACCGCTGCCCCTTCAATACTGAGACAGGAGGTCTTGTCAGCTTTTGCAAGTCTCTCCTCTCCATTCCAATATAATACACTGTGTTTGTCTTTTAGGGCTGTCAAGAACCCCTGCCACCAGCCTTTGATAACATCTGTGTTTGTATATGAGAGAGCGAGAGAAAGGAGCGTGTATTGTGTAGTAGTGTATTTGAAGCAAGAGTACAATGTGTGTTTGTGTACAAAGAGAAGGACACAGAGACTGAGGTTTGAGTTTGAAGGAATGTGTTGTTTATTAGGATTTAATTTTTCAAACTCAAGTGCCAGACATTAGGTTATTTTACATGGTATAAAAATGATAAATATGGAAGCTTTGCATGAAATTTAAGCATTTCAGCAACTACTTTTGAAATCTTAAGTGCTGTTTCACATTGAATTCACCTGATGTTTTCCTCGAGTAACATTTGTACCCCTTGAAATAAAGCTTAAGCCTTTTGTTTGCTTTACACCAAATTTCTCGTTTGCTTCAAACCCAATTGCCAGATTAAATATTGCCATTGTTAAGTTTCTACAAATATGGTCAAATACCAACATTTTATTCTGGCACCTGGGCTGCAACTTTATGTTGTGATAACATTGTGGATAAGGCCTGGTTAGGTTTAGGCACAAAAAAACCCTGGTCATGGTGAGGGAAAGGTCATGTTTTGGTTTAGCTGAAATACCAGTTATTTGCCAAAAACACAGCTGGAAAAAAACAAAATCTTATCAAAAATTTTCTTGTTATTTTGCCATAAAAATATGGCTGAAACATGTCCCAAAGTCTTGTTCAAAGTTTTTGGTTTTGATCTCTTAATCATCTCAAGAAGTGGCCCATTTCTTTAAAGAAATGACTGACTCTGTGATCTTCTGCACATTCATTCACCTGCAGCATCTCTCCATCTATATCCATTGGTTCATTAGAAGTCTTATCAGTTAGCAAAAGTCCTCATTAGCTGCATGTGTCGGTGCACTTTACTGGTGATGTGTAGCTGTTACATCATTGGGTCTATACTGCAAAATAAAGGCCCCAGTGCTTAATACAGTCCCAAACTAAACAGCTGACCTTTAGTAGAAGATTCAGAAATAACAAGACTTGGATCTTTTGTCGCCTTTACAAAACATCAGGGCTGCATAACACTTTGGTTTCTTGGGGACACTGTCACAGAGGAAATGGTTTCTTTTCCTTGTGTTTAGTTTATTTTTCTGTATAGAGACTCTGCTCTTTAAATTCAGATGCAAGGTACATTACCAGCAAATTTACAGCAGCAGGTTAAAAAACATTATAAATAATGTCAGCTCAGAAAAATCACAAGTCCATGATAAATATACATACACAAAAAGCACATTTACTGACTTTCTTAATGCAATGGTGATGATTGTTAGTTTGTTTTAGCCTGTTATCACCATGTCTTAATCATTTGACACTATGGATTAGACTAATCAATACATTCCTGCAGAGGTTGTTAACAAGGAGCTCTGTAGTATTCATTGGGAGAAGGGATGATCACTCTGGCACAAACTTTTAATTTGTCTCCTGTCCCCCCCTTCCCTCCTTTATTTTTAACTAATTACACCTAATTTTGGCCTTTGCAAAATCCTTATGCATACACTAATGGTCAGATGTGTGTTTAGTAATTGTATCTGTGCATAGCAATAAAACATGCAAAGGTCATTTCAAAAAGAAAGCTAAAATCTAATAAAAATCTGATAAAATCTGTATCATTGGTGATGACACACTGAAGTAAATAATCTGTTATAGTGATCTTTATTGGTCGAATATCCTAGGGAACTGGTCTGAAACCCATTTGTAGTAACCTTTTTGGCCCATGTGGCAGTGAGGATATACTGTGGATACATATAAACATATAAACAACAAGAGTATTTATATGCTTGCCCATAATCAATTTTAAGTGACCCAGAAAGAGGAATTTCTATGTAGATAAACTATCTGAATTATAAAAGGAAGCAACTTCAGCAACCATTGATATTAAACTAATAGATACCAATGAGCTTCAGTTCAGAATCTGTTTGTTCTTTCTTTGGCTCTGCTTTAATTACAGCTGAAAGCACTAATGTAATTATTTTAAAAAGACAATAGTTACCTCTATCATTAACAAGATTAATGTGACCATTTATTGTGATATAGATTTTCGTTGAGCAGCTTTCTTGCCTTCTTCCTCTCTGGTTGCTGCCTCTGTGTTTAATGCCTCGATCCCCTCTGTCTCTCTGTGCCAGTCAACAATGCTTCTCTTTCTCATAAGAGACGGAGACAAAAGAAATTTGGCTGAAGCACTGGCGGCGCCTGTTGCTGCTAAGACAACCGCTGTTTCAATTTTCTGAAAAGCCATCTGAAGTGCAGCGTTTGTTCGCTCAGAGCTGTTAGGCTTTCAAATGAATCACACCAGCAAATCAGTCTGGCTTGGAGCCAAAGTACAAAGCTGCTTGTCCCTTTTTTTGACATAATGATTTATAGGTACATCAAGAATGTAAATGATGAGGTGAAGAGAGTGCTTCCGCAAGCTTTCAGCAGATAGTAAACCTCTCCTTGAAAGTGTAGTTGAGTGAATGTCAGAGTGTTTGTGTGTGATTTATGATCTAGAAAAGGAATATAAACTGCCTAGAAACTGATGATAGAAGTAAAAGAAGTCATAATAAAGCCACACACACACACAGACGTCTTTACATAAAAGAGAAATTTACAGCTTGTTTTACTTAGAGCGGCAAAACACATTCATTTTGCTGTGCCGACTGCAATTTACCAGCAGCGCTGAAAATGATCATTTTTGGTTAAGAGCTCAAGATAGCAAACAACAGAGATGAACCCCATGGTTGCTGCACTAATGATACACTCGGTGTTGTAGGTTGTTGTTGGGTTATACTTCCTTTTTATGCAGAAAAACTCATTAGCAAATTTATCATGTTTTGGCTGTTTGTGTTTTCTTGACTCCCCGACAAGTTGGAAACATCCTCTTTCCCCATGTAAAAGATTATACATTTTATTCTGCATCTACAAAAAGAAGGATGTGAGCAAAAAACAAAATACTCTGCAGGGTAGGAGTTCATCTGTTACTGGATTAGGGCTTAACAGTGGCATGTCTTTCTTCTTGCTGGATTCCTCCTGACTGTGCCCCCTTTTTTTGTTATAATACATCGACACTTCTTTTTAATTGAGTTTCAAGTCCTCAGAGGCCTTGAAAGATATTTAGGGACACAAAAGTCAAACTTTAAGTCCAGTAATGCAAGCTAGCAAAAAAAGTGATCCAGGAATACTTTTAAAAATTTATTTCACAAATGCTTTTATTCAGTCTTTTAGACTTTTGTCTGTTATTTAACACCACACAGTATTTCTACAGGTATATTAATTCTAGCGACCCTGGTAGAATAAATAAAAGAAAACAACATTTAGAACAGGACATTCTGTCACAGAACTGAATTTTACTTTTGGAATGAAAGTGCTATTATTTAAAATTAGCATATGAATCTCTAGAATGAGACACATTTTATAGGAACTTTTTCTAATGCTGGAAAAAGTTTTCACTTTTCACCCCCAGTAAAATGCATTGGCCCTTAGTTGAAACCCAAGTTTGCTTTCAGATGATGATACGATGAAAGTTTGGAGGCATAATAAAGAAAGAGACCACATATCAAGATTCTGTTCAGTGTCTGCAGGAGGTGCTTGTCAGGCTGCATGTTGAAAGCAGGCTGGATCTCTCTTGCTCTCATACCCACACACCCACGCAGAGACTTTCAAAATCCCAAAAGAGTTGTCATTTTGGTGATGACTTTATTACGCAGCCGTATGTATTTTGTTTCTTGGTTTACCTTTGTAGAGGTCAACTAAGGGTCTGCCTGTCTGTTTTTTTTAACCCGTCTTTACTCTCCATCTGTGTATTTATTTGTCCATTTCTATGTGGCTTATACAGTAGCATATAGGTCGGTGGGGTTCCTTGCAATTTTCTAACACTAATAGTTCTCAATATAAAATTGAAAGCATTTGTCAATGGTTAAGACTCCTAACACATTTGTTAGACTAATTTAAGTGCTTTTAAAGCAGTAAGAGTGGAAGCTATTATTATTTTCATGGTTATATGACTTTAAAGGTGTTATGGTGGAGGTCAGGAGGAAAAATAATGTGTGTTATTTTGACTTTAGAGAGGTTTCTAATGTTTTTCAAACAATTGTTCATCAACAATCAAAAATGGTTTATTCTGATTTTACATTTTCCACTTATGTTTACCACTTAGCTCTAATGACGAAGTTGGCCTGTTTGTTGGTCAACCGTTTCCCTCTGGTATGATATATATCATACCAATAGTTTGGAAAATAGAGCGATACTTCCTGTCAGCCTTAGCTGTGTCTAGTTCTTAATAGCAAATGTTAGCATGCTAAAATTCTAGGTTGGAGAATGTTATAAACATCATTTCCAGCTAAAATCTGAGCATCAACCATTGTCATTTGAGCATGTAAACATGTTAATGTTCATATTTAATTTTAAGCACAGCCTCCAACAGTCTGTATGATCTAATGTCTAAAATCTTTTTCTTCCATACCTCGTGGGTTTGTTTATCACTTGTACATAAAAAGTAGTAAAGTAAAAGTAAATTAACATATATGTTAACGTACTATATGTACACCATAATTTTTGGATTATAAATTGTAGTTTTTTTTCCCTTAGTTTCTTTGTTTCAGTTTTGGTAGTAATTTTAAAAAAGTAAATTGTGCTGTTATCCTGAAGCAATTTGAGGTTGAACAAGCAAACAAAACAAGCAAAAGCAAACAAAAAGTGCTACTTCATGTATCTGAGAGATAAGCAATAATTGCTTTATTCTGGTTTTAAAGAGCAGTACTCAAGTATTTTGTAAATAATGAATGAAATAATGAATTGAAATAATACTCTAATTACCCCCACTAATTGAGGTTGCAGGGTACATTTAAACAGAATTTCTCTTTCTATCTGTTAACCACCTCTTTGTCTGAGTGCCTTAATGCATGTTGTTAAGAGTTTGACAGTTCTGTCTATTTGTCTGACTTAATTTGACTCATTATTTGAATGGTATTCTGTCTGCCAGCATTTATGTCTCCTTGCTTGCTTATTTACCTGCCAGAGTGTCCGTCCATCAGTCATCATAAGTGTTGATGCTTTGCTCCACAGTTGACTCCTCTTAATGCAGCAAGTTACTGACATGCACAACACACAGCTGATGTGACTGTAGGTCAGCTATCCATCATGAGCCTATTACATATTAAAGGTCCCAGCTTGATCTTCAATGTGGCCCCTGCCCCCGTGTCTCCTTAACGTCTTGTGCATTCCACCAGTGTGTCTGTCCTTCATCCCTCTGTCTCTCTCTCCCTTTCACCTTGGTGTTCTCTACTTAATAAATAATAAATGAAAGTAATATGCCGTTATAGTCCTCCCCTTTCACACACACACACACACACAGAAGCCACCAACTCATAAGCCAGCACTGCCAGTCAATTGCAGTCGAGTGCCACCACACGCACATGGTAAACTCCACCCACGGCAAGAAAAAAAAAAAGGCCACCCTTTTCATATTGATTGTGTACTCATAGTAAGTGCTCTGCTCAGTCAGTTTGCTGACATTACTGCTGCCACAATATCTGAAAGCTACGCTGACACTTACTCCTTCTGCCGCTGCAGCTCCCACAGCATTTCAAAGATCCCCACTTCTACCTGAGATCACCTTTGAGATTTCAATCTAAAGACTCCTCACCTGCCTAAACTCCTTTATGATCCTGAGCTTTAAGCATATACTGAGTTTATTAAACCTTTTTTTCACTGGAAACAACTGTCTGCTGCTGGACAAGTTTAACAGCAGTGGCGAGACTTTAACATAGTAGCACAATTATGGACTGTATCAAAACAATGAGATAAACCCTTTTTTTAGGGTTGGCCAAGTCCAATAGTTTTTTGGACAATTTTTGTCATTTTATTTTACTGATTTAAAGGTCCGCCGCCAAATAAAACGAGAGATAGCCGCTGTTCAGTGACTCGTTCAATGAGTTAAAGAAGCCAGCAACCACAGAGAGAGACAGCCTGGATAAACATCATGTAGAGAAAAACATCCACCTAAATCCACTTTTTTAATTCCAAATGTTTCAAATATAAACTCTCAGTTTGCCTTAAGCCCATAAACAGGCCTGGATCAGAGCAGAATCTGGTGTTTGTTGAGCTTTTGCAGGAATAAGTAAAGATATCACTTGACCAGAATTTCTTCTATTTATCTAGGACATTGAGACCTTCCAGAACACATGAACTGGCACCATAATAAAATTGAATTGTGCATCTCAAGAGGTTATTTGCCCTGTGAGTAAATTCAGGGAGGATCGATAGAGTGAGTGAAAAGTAAAAGACAAATACAGGGATGAGGAGAACGAGGAAGTGACACAGAGAGCACAAAATTATGGCTTTGTCCTTTATGTCCAGCTGTGTGCACCGACTGCACAGAATAGATGTAATTATCAGGAATTATCATTTATTACACCAGAAGGGGTGAGCTGAGGAGAAAAAAAGGGGAACAAGAGAGATAGAGAACAATGTCTCATTTCAGCAATCACGTCCACCAAGCCGCTCTTTGCTGTAATTACTAGTATCGCATTAATGTGACTCACTGATGTCAATGACACCAGAGCCTCTCCAACCACATGAGGATTCATATGTTGTAGTATTGTCTACAAAAAATTAAAACTAGCAAAATATCTCCAGGTTATCACAAGATCTGTGATATCAAGTACATTTTGTACTAAAATCTTATCTGATACATTTGTTTGGCTCTAAGAACAAAGTTTATTTATGTTCTCTCCTTCATTTTTCTCCTGCCTTACTTGACTTTAATCAACTCCCTTTTTAATTTTTGCCCTTGCTCCTTTTTGCCTCTTTGCTCTCTCTCCTTTTGTTTCCCTCTGTCTGGTATTTATCTCTAAATGATGAGCAATCACTGAATATCAGATCTTCATCAATCAAAGTTCCTATGATGAGTGTTTGTTGCTTTGCTTCCTATGTTTGGTTTTTTGAGTGTGTTTGTGTGTGTGCAAACATGATATATGTACACGCATGTGGAACAGATCAACTCTAGCTCCTGTCAGGAATTGAATGAGTCACATTAAGGCTCCAGGTTCTCATTTAAGTGATGAAACCATTTGGCACAAACACCATTTAGTGCATAACAAGATTTGTTTGAGTCTGTGATGAAGTACTGTCAAAGCAAATGGGTAATTGTCTAACTTTTAAGAGGAAACACAAATGAGCATCCATTTTCTTCTTCTCACAGACACACACACGCACACTCACACACACACACACACACACACACACACACACACACACACACATACTAGACACTTTAAATCTTCGTGGCAGAAATAAATTTCCATAAAATGGCGTTCTTTAGCCTTTAGCAATTACAACATGAATATGAATACTCTGGATGAATGTAAAAATGCATTTAGGAGAACAAAAGTGGTAGTTACAAATTATATTTCTGAAAATTGCCATAATGAGTTGAGCATTGTTTTCTTTTTTTTTCTCTGTGTGTATAAGCAGGTGAATCTGCACTAAACAAGTGACTGTTGCAACCTTCACTTAATGTCCAGGGAAAAAAACAGAGCAGTTTAATAATTTTGTCAAAATCCTTTGCAAAAATGGGACCAGAATAACAAGAAAAGGTTGCTGGAAGAATGTAAGTGAAACAATGAATGGCTTTAATTTGCAGAAAAATAACTCAACAGTATTGGAGAAATGGAAGCAAATAAGACATCAAGGTCTTTAAGGTAAAGTAATATAAACAAAACCCACATAAACTTGAAAATAGAAGCTTAGTTTCTCTAAAGAACCTAAAAGTAAGAATACAAAGTTGACCAAGAAAAAAAGGGGAAGAAAAATAAACGGCAGTAAACGTTTCCAAGGCTTCATTAAAGCTACAGACTGAATAGGACCCTTCTCACAAGTAGTCAGCAAAGACAAAGGATGAACAAAGTTTTATCAAGTGCTTTTAAAAACATAGTTCAAATAACAAAAAAAAAGTTAACAACAACTCCACTGATGTCAAATGAAGTTCAGGTGTGGGTGATCCAGGCTTTTAGAGAGGGGCGTGGCAGACCTGAAACACAGTGAGAGGGTCAGTTCTCCTCCAAAAGGATCAGCAGACCTAACTTCTGATCTGTGGATGTAACAGGGAAACTTAATCCACACATCACCTGTACTTTCTTTTACAGCATGAATTGAGGAGAGGACACGAGTAAACATAAATATTCATTAACAAGCAGGGATTTACCATCATGCAGCACGTACTCACGTTGAATCCAAGATATGAGGCAGCTTGTGTCTTACAGCTGTTGATAATCATATGTTTATTACTGGAGGATTTGATAGGTCCTTGTATATGATGACAGCAGTTGTAGCTTGGATGGGCAGAAAGTGTCAAAACCTGTAAAAATGTAGCATGATCTCCTTGGCTTTGTCTTTATTTTGCATGCTTATTATTACAACTTACCAAAATACACTATCTCAGTCTCACAGCATTGCCTCCTCATCAGTCTGAACCAGAAATGTTCTGTGCTTATATGGTGGAGCAAGAGTTCTTTAGACAGCTACAGTGCAGGGGTTGGGTTGGGATGACCTTCAGCTGTACTGTGGGTAGGGATGAGTGTTTGATCCCTGACTCCTCCTGTCACAGCAAACTGACATATGACCAACACATGAATGAGTCAAACTTATCAGTATAAAGGTTTGCACTCTGTGAAAGGACAAAGGAGCAAAACTGCTGTTTTACCCATCAACAGACTCGGCAAACGTGCATGTAAGAATTATGATCACTGCCATCAGGTAAGCGGTCAGATGCTGCTCTGATAACACATGAAGGCTAATGGAGCTAAAAAAAATAGCTGCCAGGAAAGTTCCCTTACCACTAGTTCAGATCTCAACCAGCTGAGCAGACACTGCCTGTACTCTTCAAACAGAACTTCAAATGTGACTATAAGTATTTTACTTCAAAAATCAAATCACAGTCATCAGTCGCTCATTGCATTTGATGACAAAAAAGGAAATAAAATGGCATTGCCCTTCCTCAGGAAATCTAGTAAAAGAAAAAAAAAGGTCATTTGGTGACAGAAACCAGAGACATAATCTCCTCCCTTCTTCCTGAGCTGGTGCTTGAGACTGTAAGTGAAATGTTGATGTTGACATCTGACACACTGCAAGTATGCAGTCAAGGCATAGTTGCTTCTATTTGCTCCATGCAGGCTATATCAGTTTCACACACAGACACGTATTGTATATGTATATATATATATAACTGAAGGGGACACAAGGACATTTTGTGCCTTAAATACCCATAGAGATTGATAAAAGACAAATGCAGAAAAGCCTGTAAACAAAGAGGAAAGGGAAAAACAAAAGAGAGCTGGGACGGTCATGAAGTAGCAGACCTAATTTAGCTGAACACAAAAAAGAAAAAAAACAAAGAAGTAATGCCGATGTGCAAGCTCCGTATTATGCTGCATTCTCTGGGCATAACCTCACTTTACACCAGGCACTATAATCCCACTGCAGATGGTAGCTTTATAGAGACTGTGAACTGATCTGGCACCAATCCATGTGCAAACACAGGGAAGTGCATGAAGAAAGACTGACATCAGTCTTTTACACAGGTGGCTTTGATCCGCCCGTGTGGGATTGAATGTATAATTAAAAACAACTAGCACAGAGTTAACATATCCAAACTTTTGTCTATTTGTTTAGAAAAAAAAAATACAAAAAACCCCTCTTAAATATCAAGTACCATAAAACTTTGTCAATTCATCTAAGTGCCTGCCAGCTTCTGTCACTTGTGCACCTGACTAAAAGCTCAAATAGCTATTTCCTTCTGTCTGCCTCTGTGACAAGTTCAAACCTTCTGACTTGTGTTGTTATGCTCTGCCTAGGTTAAAGCAGGACAAACACTTCACCTCCCATTTTGCATCTTGCTTAGAGACATAATTTAGCAATTTCCATTCACATTAAAGACATTACAGGTTATGTCTTTACTGGAATTGCAGTCTGTTAGCTAGCTCGTCCTGATAAAGCTGTCACTCTCATCAGCATTGTCCCCTGACTGCCCCCACCTTGTTGTCTGACTCTAAAGAATCTCTAGGTGATGTCTGCCATCTGGAGTCTGATTCTTTCATCATCCCCCCACCTGCTTGTGACAATCCAGCTGCATCTTGCACCATCAGGGGACCTCTGTGGCTCACTGAAAAATGAATTGACCATTCGCAGAGAAAGGAACTCTCCAAAGTGATGCTGGGGACAAACAGCCTGGGACTTCCCAATAGCTCAGTCTCTACTGACCCTAAGAATTTTCTAATCAGTCTCGTTGCGAGGCCATCGCAGACCAGTTCTTTGTTACTCCTGTCAACTTCTCAAACAGAGGCTCATGGAGCTTTTTAGGGGCTGAATAGTCTGCATGACACACTGGCCTGTCAGTAAACTTCAGTTTAAACCTATATGGGTAAATAAAGGATATTCATAGCAACTACTCCACCTGACGTAGTAGAATGAGTCAGTGGAGGTTTGGGTAGGATGGTGGGCCACATAGAGGACTCTTGAGCAGGATATTGGGATTTGACTCGGGTGCAGATGCTTCGTTACCTTGTGTATTCATATGAGACAACAGTAAGGGTAACAAAGTGGTGACCTGAAAGAGAAAGTGTTTAAAGTTTCCCTCTCCAACACAACCAAGTAGATGGTTAATACATTTAGAATTATTCAAGAAATTGAGTATTTTTTGTCCATTCATGGTATCCGGACCTCACAGATTTGACTTGACTGAAAACACACATACTTTTGCTTTGTCAGTCATGTCAGTGTTTTGCTGCAAAAAAACAAAAACTTTGTTCAATTTTGATGTTAGCTTATCAGTACGGTAGGACAAACTCTTTGCCTAACCAGTCTGAACAATAGACTGAAACAGTAACTAAAATTGTCCTGAGGTCTATCTTCAGCAAAATTTAAGGTGTTGGATGGTGTTCAACAGCCTTGACCTGTAACGACACTTTTCCTCCAGTGAGATTTTATCTGATCAGATATGAAATGTAATTAAAAACAATTATTGGTGTCCTAACAGGGTTTTTAAATTGCCCTCTGGGTTTCATTGCCAGTTAATTATCTTTTAGAGAAACTGATGGTTACCTCTGTGACCCTAATATATGCTGATACATAAGAGGCACAGATTCAAGCTACCACAAAGGTGGTATTATCTCGTTCATAATTCCACTTCCTGTCTGTTTTCTTTCTCCTTGTCTCACTACCAGTCTGTCTGTCTGTCTCTCTGTCCCTCAGCTTGTTATTGCTGCGTACAATGTGTGTCATCTTTTCATCCCAGAGGAACAACCTGGTGACATTAGTCTTGCTTTGATTTGTAGTCATTTTATAAAGGCACTCTGTCTGTGTCCTTACATGTTTTGTCTGTCTCATAATATATTTCTCTTTGTGTCTGAGTCCTTCATCCAGCCAGTTATTACTGCCTGTAATGTGTTACTTTCCTCCAGGAGGAGAAAGTAGGTAGATTTTATCTAATACATGATTTCCCTGGTGACCCCAGACATGCCGTCTTCTATTAAATGAATTCATTCCTATATCCAGCCACTTATATATATATATATATATATATATATATATACATACTGTCACTAATAAGCCAAGCCCTATGTAAGAGCTGGCTGCTCAAAATGAGGTAAAATAAAGCACAAACACTGATGGGGAGGGATCGCAGCCTATTATGCCAGATCTCTGCTTCTGTATGTGTGTGCATGCATGCATGCATGCACGTGTGTGGATATGTGTGTTGCAGAACTAGGTGGTCTGAGTGTATTGTGTGAGAGATAGAGACTATGCTGTGTTAGTGCACTACAGTACATCCATTATAATCTCTCATTGAATATCTCAGCTGGCTCTAGTCCCTTAATCTGCCCTGAATAAGCTTAAAATAACACCATTATTGTGGGAGTTACACTGTTACATCGAGTAATTTTGGGAGTTCTTCTACTTCAGTGGACACCCTTTGAAAGTATTTTAAAGTTTCTCAGTTTTGAAAAACACATTGTGTAGAGGTCAATCTTAATACCAGTCATTATTTCACTTGGAGAGTAATGACCTTATATGGACAAGGGGCACATGAAAAAGCCATTGTAAAGTGGTGCGCAAATAGTTTATGCTATTGTAAAAAAATGGTATGAGACAGTCCATGATATTGATGTGAGGCCGACAATAGAAAGATCCAAATGTGGTAACACAGAGCTTTGCCAGAATCCCCTGCCAGCTATAATAAAATGTGCCAGATGTGAAAAAGCTTGTTGGTGTAAACAAGAAGTTTATTTTCCTGTCATGGTCTACAGATGGGAGATGGTGGTTGGTGCATTAATCAATTGTTTGACTAATATGGAAAAAAAAAATATTCCCAAAGATTCACAGTGCCAGTTAAAATAAAACCTGAGTCGCTGTTTGCATACCAGAAGTACACAAACACCAGTTGTTCAGTTACTATCCAGTGTGAAGGAAAAAAACTGGTGCACCTGAACAAATGCATAAGACTTACAAATATATTTTGCAATGCAATAGGACCTTTATACTATTCTCAGGGGTTGACAGACCAAACTGGAGCTCAAATGCCATTTTGGAGGTTGTAAACTAGAAAACCTCAGTGGACGGTCAACATTTGGGTCCCCATTAGTGACAGCAGTGGCTTGTGGAGTCTAGGGTAAATCTGAGTGGGGGGGAATGGATACACCTGTGCATTTACAGACGTCCCAAAACTCCCAACTCATCTTTAAGAGCAGTCCCAGCCCTGAAGACTAACAAGAACTTCAATATTAAATCACTGTGAATTTCAGGAGAAGGGAAAGGGGTTGGGGGTGGCAGGTGGACCTGGCACTGGTGTGATTTACATCAAAACAAATGGAATTGGTATAGTATTTTGTACAGTGTCATTGACTCTTATGTGTAAAGGCTAATGCTAACAAACTGAATTCAGTCCAGCACTTTCTTTAGAACATGCTTTTTTTACATTCAGTATCAGGTGCAGACCTTGTAGAGTTTATGCTGATTTCTCATCTCTGCTCACTTTTCCGTCCCTATCCACCACCATATTCATTACATTTTTATGTCTGTTTAGATATATGCGCTAAATTACAAAGAAAAGAATCAATGAATCCAATAAAAAAGTCTGGAAACTCTACTTCAGTGTACTTCTCTACTTGTGAAAAACATTGTCACTGGGATTCATATCCTGTTTGTCTCTCAAGGCCAACTCATCCAGTAAAACCTTCACCAGGTGCTCATAGTTAGAGCCTATTATGCAGTACACTCTTTTTTCTGTCAATCCATCCATCCCTGTTTTATCCCTCTGTCCTGCCCTCCTTCTGTGTCTCACAGCTCTTTGAGTCGGGTCTCAAAGTGGCTGTATTTAGAGTAGATTTTGCTCTACTTTTCTCCAGATCCCTCCACAATCATCCGTGCCTTTCTTTTTTTAGTCTGTTTCCGTCTTATCAGCTATCTTTCCACCATTTCACCCTGCCTGTTGTGATTCATTTACATGTGGATTTTGGGTTTCTCCTGGAGGCTGGTTTACCTTGTTTATATTACACAGTAGTGTGTTTTTCTCCTTGCTAGTTCTATAATTTCAAGGTCAGTATGCAAGGCTTAAGTGGTTCTCTGCAGCAGTAAAGGTGAACAGCATGTGACTGAACGATTATGATTTCAATCTTTCAGGTCTTTCTCTGTCAGCAGAGAGATGGCAGCAAAAATCTTACTAATGAGCCCTTGGCTGATTTAAAGCACCATTAAAATTTGCCCTTGAAGGGAAAAGGTATGCAATTTCACCAGATCACCATCTCACACTTAGGTGAGTTCATTCTCCGACAAAAACAACAACAACAACATCTGCCAGAATCGTTAAAACACCATAATGCCAAAGTGAGGGGGATTAACACTCCCATTGATGTGTACACACTCTCTCTCTCTCTCTCTCTCTCACACACACACACACACACATGCAAAATTATTTAGTCAAAACACCTTGCTCTTACCAACAGCTGTGGTCCGATACTGGTGCTTTAACACACATTGCTATTCAGTGAGATAGATTTAAAAGAACAGAAGTGAGCTGACCTCAGAGTGAACCTGACATTTACTTTTGATTCCATACATCACATATTTGGTAGTTTAATTTTTAAACCAGTTCAAATCTCTCCTTATAACTAATATTTACTGTTTGTTCTTTAACAGGAATTGCAGATGAAGTTGTACTTGAAGGCATACTAATAATCAAACACACACACACACGTCTTGGCTGACAGTAATTGGCATAATCCAGCTGATTTATTTATAAGTGGAATGAAGTTGTCAGAATGAATGAATGAATGAATGAAGTTGTAGAAATCCTTTGGAAATTTTATATCAAAGCTAAACATTTTTGAACTGATAGATGATGATCAGTTTTCCCAGGTGTGCTGATCTGCATCTCATTTATCGGTTCTCAAAGTCTCGCCTAATCCTGGTCTTCTTTGCTTACATGGCTGATCAATAGAGAGAAATATCAAATCAAACCAGTCTAATACCTCTTCCTGCCCCAGCCAGGTTAAGCAGAGCTGATCTGAGATGCATTACTATTTTATACACTGTCTCACTCAGTCAGAGCATGTGAGATACATCAATCTCTGGCCAAAAGAAGGTGGTTACCTTCTCTCTCTGCTCTCTGTTCCATAGTATATATGAATTCTGGAAACCTAATATGAGCATAGATTTTGATAATCAGACATTTATTTGCTATTTTGTAGTTTATGACCCAGAGCTCCAATTGTAGAATTGTTGAAGGTCTACAATTGGATGCAGCCCCCTTCTTTTGTTGTCATATTCATTTGCTTCTTTTGACAGCCAAGAACAGTTAATTGTCTTTTATTGTTTGGCTTTCAATGCATTAATAGCTCTGTTTATTCACAAAAATTCTTGTCAACCGGTTATTTTGCATTTGAAGCAAAGTCCTTTTACATTTCTGTCTTTTTAAAAAGAACCATTCAAAGAACACATTTAGAGTCTGATGTGCTCTCTGTTCCTAACTAAGTGAGTTCAAAATGGTAATAATAATGCAGGTGGGTCAGGATTGGCTGTATTCAGCAGGAAACCTAATTACCATAAAGTGTTTAAATGCTGAATGTGTTTCAGAGTGAGATTTAACAAGCTGATGAGAAGGCGCAGACACGACCCGACCTCAGTATTATAATCCATCAGAAATAGATTAGCTCTGTGTGAGAATGTGTGTGTATGTGTGTGTTTGTAATTGCTTGAAAAGATGCAGCCCTCAAGAGATGCAGTATATCCTCTGACTTTCACCCTTGATCTAGTTCAGGTCTAAAATCGTTTTAAGGTTTCCATCATCCTTATAAGGTTGAACCTGCTCTGCTGACAGGAAGCAAAGGACATATTTAATCAGCTGAAATTCTGGTGGAGTTTATTTTCTGGTGACAAGTATTGACGGTGTTATGACATTCTGTAAGAACTGCAGTAATCAATATTTTCAACATTGTTTTCCTTCTACCTTGCCCTTAACAGTTATTTTTAAAGCAGCTTCACAGTTTTTTTGCCGTCGTGACTTATGGCTTTATGGAAACCTCTCTGTGCTGTATTCTTAAAAAACAAATTTGTCAGATAGGGGAGCTATAATTAAACCCCAGCTTTTTAAGACCAACACAGTGACGCAACCAGGCACATACTGATGTACGCTTGAGGAAAAAATAAATCCTCCATTAATGGCTGACAGCATGATGCAATTAATTTATTTTTTAGGTTATGGAAAAGACAGCAAAGAGTGTCAGCTTTGGGTGGTTTTAACAGATGTATGCTAATTATTTGAGAAATATTGAAACAGAACAGTTATAACAGGGAGAATTAAAACAAAAAAATAAATGTTGAAACTGTTTTGCTTGTTAGGGTGAAAAATTGTCACTTTCTTAGTTGTATTTTCTACAGAGGTTTTAAAATGTGTCCAGCAAAGCAAATTGGTGCTTAATTAAGGGAGATCTACAAGGAACATTGGAGTGTTTATTTACCAACCCAGAAGGAAAAGCACAGAGACTAATCCAAATGATTCTCAAGGAATTAGATTCTGTAATGAGATGCACTGAAAAACTATATATTTAATGGCAGCTGATGCCCAGTGGCATTATACTGCATTTCGTAGTGAATCCTCAACTGCTGCATTTTAGTATTCATATACTGGTCCCACAAATGTCATTGACTACAGCTGCGGTCATTGACTCACAGGAGATTATCATAGAGATTATCATATTGCTTTTCATGTAAAAACAATGATATCTTTTTGTCAAAGAGGTCAAATACAACCAATAAAGGGTCAACGAATGCAGACAAGACCAAACTGGAGCCAGGTCAAATAGCAGACTTGACTGACTCTGAGAGGCTGTGTACAAATGAGCCGGAAGCTCTAATTGGACCAAACCCTTAGCAAGCTTGTCTGAACTGGAGATTCTGTTTGAGTGCAGAAACAACATGACTGCTTTTCTGCAGAGATAACTGGGTTTTTTTTCTTTTCTAACTATCTTAAATTCTGTTTATTTAGTGTGTCATAATGTAGAAAATGAGGGTTTAAGCAAATTTATGACTGCCCTGGTCAAGTATTTCCACACTGTTGATTATAGTTGCGCAAAGGGATGCACAGCCATGTTTCTCTCTGCCTCTTCCTCACACTTGCTGCCTTAGTGCTCCTAACTACACAGCGTCAAAGTCACGCATAAAAACTACAACTTGTCATCAACAACTAACCATGGCCTCCCAGCTGAATACCTCCTGCAGATGCACTGCCGCTGCTTTATAATTGCACCGTGCTAAAACCACAAATGAGCAATTAGCTTACAACAATGCACAGAGTCACCTCTTGGTTTTGACTAGTTGACTGTTTTGTGAAACCCCCTTTACAGCTATGCCTTTTTTTTTTAAAGGAGAGCAGCATGAACTTTTTAATGATTAACTTAATTTCAGTCAAAGTTGGGAAATCAAGTTGTATTTTTTCATGTTATTTTGTTGTTTGGTTGTAAGATTGTTGATATTGCAACTGTTATGTTGCACATTTCTTCTTTTTTTTCCCAAATCACTCTCTCCTGTTACTCTTATTTTAATTGGTCAGTATCTGTTCTCCACATTGTTTATATACATGGCTATGTGTAAATTCCCACACCACTCAAATCAATTTTTTTTAACTCTCCAACAGTGGGTGACCTCTGACAATATTATTTTTTTATGTACATTGTTTCAAGTGAAAGGGCCAGTGCACAACTTCCTCACCTGTTCACTCGTCTTGGTCTGGGTCTTTCTGATGTTTTTTCCCCACAGGTAACATTCTGTAGTCTTTGCTGTTAGAGCCTGTGGGCTCTGGAATGATTTGCCTGAGGGGGATGCTGGAGGCTTTTCCAGGATGTACAGGGCAGAGGGCAGAGAAACAACATGAGCAGGTCAGTATTTCACCACATGAGAAAGTTGTACACCAGCTGTATTCACACTCACTTATAAACTGCTGTACAAAACCATGCAAGTCAGAGGAAAGTGGAGACTCATTTTTTTCAGTAGTGGATGGACGACAGTAAACAAGGGACCTGAAATTAATCTGGATTAGGATGACGAGGATATGAAATGGCTGAAAGCTAAACTTCTTGGTTTTCATCTTTATATCAGTATGCGCAGATTCAAAAAAGCACTGTGTAATAGTGTTTTAAATTTACTTTTTTTTCGCACTCTAAATATCAGCCAGAAAATCCCTTGATCTTTGGCTTGATTTTTATTAAATTAGCTTAGAAAGTTTCACTTTGAAAGTCAAGAGTCTCTCGTAGGTGCCTCACCTCAATTTAAGCCTCTCCAAACACAGCACTGTGCCAATTTACTGTCCTCGCCTTGGGTCAGAGAGAGTCAACACAGGAATAAAAAAGCACACGTGGCATGCACATGAGAGGTGCTATTACATGCTGTCTTTCTTGAAGACACACACAGAGACACAGAAAGGTTAAGGGCTTTATAAAGTGTACACACAGACAAATGGAAAACACCATTCACAGGAATAGATAATATATTTTTTTGAAAACATAACAGCTGTATTTCATCTTGCAGCCAGGTAGTCCACCTAGTTTCAGAAAACATTTTTTTCCCCACTGGTATCTACAGCCGGGCAATATGTCTTAAATATATGTAAGAAATATACGAGACATGTTTTTAATACACCGGTGTGTTATTTAACTTAGATGAGCTGGGTAAGGGTTAGTGTTACCACAAACTGCACATAAATGGATCTGTGTCCCAAAGATGTCAACAGGTATGTTTACATATCAACTGCATGCAGAGTTGGAATTGAGGTGTTTGCATTGCCTGTACTTTGTGAGTGTAAAGTCCTGTTATATGTTGCACACACAGAGATGCAGACACTTGCTCATACCCACACACACACACACACACACACACACACACACCACACACACACATACACATTGTTGCTTCATCTCTGATCCTGTAAAGGTCACTTCCCCTGAGCAGCCGTCTCAGGAGATCTGCCTGCCTGCTCTGCTTTTCAATCTCTCTTTCTCTCACATATACACACACACACACACACACACACTCCCCGAGGAGAAGTTATAAGCTCATTCCTTTAAAACATCTCTGACCTGTCTGGCTTCTCCCTCTCTGTGTCTATATCAGTTACTGTGCTTGCATTTTTCTGTGTCCTGGCCCTCTTCTGGTACTTCCACCCCACAGCTCATCCGTCTCTGTGAGTCTGAACATCCTCCTGTGCTGCTCATGTCGGTGCCCTCTGTCTGTCATCTGCTCTCCTCCACACACGCACAATTTAACTGCCTACTTTTACTTTTTTTCCTTGATTTTGGCTTGCTTAAGGAAGATTTAAATTTCCCCGATTCCACAAAATGCTTTCTGTTTGTGATTACGATTGCCATAAAAAAAAGTTTTATAGCACAGCATTTCAAAAAGAAGGCCTAACTGCTTGCTAATATAATCCTTTTAGACTTTGTTTTATCTATAATCTTTTATATATACACAATGTGCCAGTTTATTTGTTTTTTGGGGTTTTTTTTTGTACGTTCATAATACAAGGAGAAGTGTGTTTCCCACAGACAGGCTGTTTGGCTGTGGTGGAAGTGTGTGGGGGGGATGCTGAGCCTGGGCTTGTCACAGCCTTGTGGTTATGGGGCTTCATTTGTGCATGTGGGGAAGAAATGCTCCCCCCTGAGTCCTCGTGTCACATTCACACACATGATTTTATGGTTTTATATGGTTCTAAGAGTAATTAAACACCATGATGTCCATTGCTTATGGTTTTTAGTTTAGCTGCTTTCAGCTTCACTGTCTAAATTCAGTTGCTGTGTTCCCTCTAGTTTTGCTTCCCTATGCAACAGAGAGCTGTGTTCACTTAAAAAAAAAAAGAAAAGAAAAACAACTTAGAAAGCCGCTGCACACTAAGCTTCCCTCTGACAAACAGCAGACAGACACAGTAAACAACTAGCTTGTTAGCATTTTCTAAAGGCTAACAGCGTTAGGATCAGGGTGAATAATTGACTTTCATTTAATAGGTGGTTAGAAACATATCTCCAAATATAATCTCAGCTTCATGTCATATTTATTCAGTGATGATAGGTCAGTGTTGTAGTTAGCATGAGTTGTTGTTGTCCTTACCATTCCCTTGCTCAATTATTATATCAAGGTCATGTTACAGTAGCTCAAACTCAAAGTGATATGACATCACAGGTAAACCTGCGTTCAGAATCTTGCTTCTGGTTTGTGTGATGATCTGATTTTTTTTTATAGCAGAGTTTGAGTTCAAGTATAGTTTTACCAGCAGGAGTAAAGTGGTCTCCTGACGTTTTCTCAATGTTTTCTCAACAACACTGATATTGTGATGTGAACAGAACACCATATCTGTATCAACCCACTCATATTGTCTGATGCTTCCTTTCTATGAGGTAAGCCACTCTGCATCTTATGAGATATGATTTCTTTGAGTTATGAGCTGATATGACAGGCTGAGCTATGACTGACAGCCTGATTGGCCCAGTCGCAATTAATTCACAACACAAATTAAATGAAATCTATGCTGCCTTCAGGTGCCTATTGGAAATATCAGAATTACAAATTTAAATGAGACATTTTACTTGTCTGTGTCTCGGTGGATGAACAGCATGATGGTGCAGTGCAAGTTATTCTGCACAGTACAAACTGAATCAATTCTTTACTGAGCAGCGTGCAGTTAACACTGAAAAAAAGAGGCTGTGTAATTTAAAAAAAATATAGCAGCCATAAATCCTCATATCTCAGCTGAGATTTTAATCTCTCATGATCTTCTGTAAATGCAAATGAGTTGTAAGGATTTCGATCTGAATATACCTTTTGGCTTATACGAATACACTGTAATATACATTACAGCCCATCTTCATTATTGCTGCCAGAGAGCTGAGATTCTAATAACCTGCAAGTTTAGGGAGAATAACCTCAGGACTTTTCTGCAATGCTCTTTTAACTTTCTCATCATTAAAAATATGATAAATGGACACAGATCTTTCTACAGATGAGAAGTTACTGACTGCTTTGGCATTTCAGCCTGTCTCACCTCATTTGGTGCCCTCAAGTCAGCTGCAGGTTCACCAGCTTGTAGCCACCATTCACTGTTTTGCTCTGCTACAGTGCATCTCCCAGCAGGGGGCAGCGTCCTCCTCATGAACCCCTGCAGCACCATTCCTGAGGTGTTAACCTCAAACATTATCCTTCCTCTGAAGCTCCAGTGGGCAGTTCATTTTTTCTGCCTCCTCTTTTAGCTCCTCCATGGCTTCCTGTAGGTTTGACCCCGTCCTGCCAGCACCTCGGGGCAGCAAACCACCATGAGGTCGACCCTGGCCTTCCAGCCAGTGTTTTGACCGTCTGCTGCCAGCTTTGTACACCTATTTTCATGCATTCCCCCCAGAGGATGGTAAGCTCTATCATGAGGACCTTTTTCACTATTGCAAGCTACATTAAGATGAATGACTCAAGCCTGGTTGTTTCAACAATTATGACTGACGATGCACATTGTTGTCTTAAATGTCAGATGACACAGACAAACATTCTTGTGTAAATTGTAGCTAATAAAGCGAGTAACATTTGAAAAGGATTCATTCCATGAAACATCCACTCCTTGTTAAAATGTCAGTGCGCTTCTCAGATCCCTCCTGGTTTAACGTTCTGTGAATCTGAGCCTATAAATGAAGGAAAAAAAAGACTTTAACTGCAAACCAACAAGTTCCCCCCACTGAGCAGAAGAAAATTTCACTGAAAGGGAGTTCGTTAACAAGCTGCCTCTTGCTGCTCCAGATATGACTCAGATTCAAAATACACCTGTTGTGCTTTAGAGCAGTACTTTGATGAATACAGACATACACAGAGTCTCAGGAAGGATGAATAGTGATATCAGCCACATTTTCACACCCCCAAAACATTTTATTGACTGCACCTCGTGCACACTCGAAGACACACGCCAAATTGCTGCCAGGTGAAATCTTGCTGATTTGTGCCCTGTGTGGGTGTTTTTATCACCTTAAATAACTTTAAAAGTTAAGTCATTTATTAGACATTTTAAGTGGAGGCGTAGCTTTGAATTACGGGCCATATGTGCACAGGAGGAGACTCATACGGTGCACACGGACCGCCTCTGGCCAGGATGCATCTGGACATAACAGATCGCTAAACGCTCCAGCTGGTCGGTGACGTATCCTGCAAGTTTTACTCTGAAAAATCTGAAGCAAGAAATAGAATCATGCTTTATATTTAGAAAACACTGCCTGGTTTGATTGTTTGATGTAATTTTTTTTAGCCTGCTGCGAAGCACTGGATGGACTTATTTGCATAAGTTAAGTCCATTAACTGACTGTCGCATATCCATCATACACCTTACAGCCAGATCTCCCCCTGTTCATATAAACCTAATGAGTACCATCGACTTATACTACTTCCTGCTTTTGAACAAAACATTTCATTGTGTGCTTAAGCATTGGGTTTTTCCACAACACTTGAACACTCCACAGGTACTAATTGTTGAGGTAAAAGACTGATGGGGTAGATGAAAATTGAAAAAATTAGATGAGGTAGAAAATCATTGATAAATGATGATCAATAGTAAAAATTAATATTAAACAGTTTCCATAGTATCAAATGAAGAGGTAATTTCACACTCCACCTCCACCTTCACACTTCCTCCATTCCTCTGTCTCCACATCCCCCTCTCTCTTTGTGCCTTGAATCCCTTTCCTCATCTGTCTTGCATGTCCTATTCTTTTACCGCACTTTTAATATCAATGGAATCTCTGCAATTACCCTTTTTATTTCTTCAGCTCCTTTCTCTCTTTCTCTCCGTCTTTCTTTTTTTAATGTTCTTGTCTCTGACCAGCAGTCGTGAGAGCAAGATTGAGTCAACAGATGATTTAAACCTCCAGCTTCAAACGACGCACAGCACTCTGAGGTTTGCACTCATTTAAAATGAACAGTCATAAAACTTTTTAATGAAATTTCCTTTTTTTTCACTTTTTACTAGTTTTCTAGTTAAATAAACTTTATTTTCCCACTGCCAAGCATTCAGTCTTTGTCAGAATGGTTTTCTTGGAGCGGAAAACTTGGATCTGAGCTTGGGTAACGTTTCTTAAACACTTACAACACAGACTAAATTTTATGTCTGAGTAAAAAAGGTTGACTTTCAAGTGCAGTGGTTCAAAAGTAAATCAAAGCCCTCTCACAGTCGGCCTCTGTGTGGAGGAGAGCTATCAATTACTTCATCCAATCATATTTGCTCCAAGTTTGAGCTTTATGACTTACTGCAGTATAAATAATGTAAATAGAAGCAATTCAAGACCAGGCTATTAATCAGGAGTAGACATGCAACCAGGCAATATAAATAAACATGACCCACAACTGTGTCAATCAAGTGATTGCACTATTTATAAGGGAAAAAAGTTTAAAAGCAAAGAAGATAAAAGCCTGTAGGCTGTGGGGTTTGTTTTTTTTTTTTTAGCACCATACTGGATGTTATATTTTTTTCAGGAAATTTAAATAAGATGAGATCTTGTTCATTCAACAACCATTTTAATGGTGTTTCAGTGGTTGCCGGCACTTTCTCCTCAGAATTACTGGCTTTTACAATTGATGATATGTATATATAAGGCACCTAAACCTGCAAGATATGCTGTATTTCTTCATTTATTATTAATGATACTGCAACTAAAACAAGAAAACGTTTACCGTATGGCGCAGCCTGGTGTTTATAGCTAATTTCCCCTCATTTATGACTACTATGTAGGGTTTTAGGGCCTAAAGTAATGCTAATTAAGGACATGTCTCTTTGAGTGATAGCAGTCGCTAGATGTCTGCTAGGTATCATAAAATTATTAGCAACAATCTGAATCCTCTGCAGATTCACCTTCTCATCCATATGACACCACAGACTCTAAAAATTACAAGCTGACAGTGTTATACTCAGCGTTCACAATGAAACTCCAGAAACCAGTGGATGTTGCCATGGTGGCCCTGTGCACTATTTATTATACTGTCTACGGGGTAAACACAAGAGTGTGTCTTTTTTCCAGCATGTCAACACTCAAACAAACAAACAGAAAAGAGAAATTCATTCTAAGTGAGAGCACACTGAAACTGACGGGGTGAC
Organism: Acanthurus leucopareius; assembly: GCA_029814765.1. NCBI lineage: Eukaryota > Metazoa > Chordata > Actinopteri > Acanthuriformes > Acanthuridae > Acanthurus > Acanthurus leucopareius. Next base: position 4,639,508 of record JAQMCX010000025.1, read on the forward strand.
ACTTCTGATATGTAGCTTCAAGGAGCTTCTGATGGGTCCTTGAGGAAGATATTCTGGCTGTAATTGGCAGAGCTGACAAGAATGAAGAAGAGTTAGAGAAAGAAGTCGAGCATTTATGTGTGTTTGATTGTGTGTGTGTGTATGTGTATGGATGTGTGTTGGCATTCTTGAAATTGGATCTTTGTCAGCACTGATTTTAGAAGAGATATATATGGAGAAATACTGAAAGATATACTCTATGTGCATCATCAAACTACATGTGACCCACTTTTAAAAAGCTGATGTCTTGAACAGTTTTTCGTTTCATTCCACTGGAATGTTTCATTATAATGACTTGAAAATCATTATCTGAGAAATGACTCTTTCAATCTTAATGCATAAGCATTTAAAATCACATGAACCTTCATCATCGGAGCCATCACTGTTGCAGTCTGTTTTGTGGCTCTGGCACCAATGTAAAAAAGCTGATGGAAATTGCAGCATTAGGGCATTTATACAACATCTGTATGCTATCACAAATAAAAATGGCAAGTTGAGGAAAGGGAAAGAGCTGATAGACATCACAAACAATCCTGCTGGCTATTTTGTGTTGTTTTGTACTGAAGTAATATCACTCAATTAAGACAAAACAAGGCATAAATCTGAAATCTGTTGTTTTCTTCTCATGCAAGACCTTGAGTTGTTTTTATTTGCCCTTAATGGTCACCATTGTAATATTCATTCCTTCTTTTAATATTACGCAGTTGTTATTGGAGGCCATATTTTTCTGTTTTTATCATATTGTCATGACATTGTTATGTACTTCTCCTCTGCTAATAAATAAGAAAATGTGGTTTTGCTCTTAGCAATATCTTTATGAATGAATGCCGTCTCAATATTATCTTAACTGAAACAGGATTAATGTTTGTTCCCTGTGATGTGGTAGAAAATTACACCCAGCTGTCATGGCTATAGTACAAAGAATAGTGCCAGTGATTTGATTTTCAATACAATGAGAATCTTTTAGTAATGTGATACTTTCATTTCAGAGATAACTGTGAGGCTTGAAGTCGTAGGTGGGCCACAATGCCAAAAAATGCACCATCTTTCTGCATGTTTACCTTTAGCATATTATATTATAATGGGTGTATTACCTTGTTTAGCGTCATGTTTACCTTCGGTTATCTTTAACCTTTATCTCTGCTTGTTGTATCTGCCTGTTCTTTCCTTTCCCTATCCCTTCCATTTTTCCCCTTGTCTTCTTATCTGACAACCATCTACAGGTTCTCTCATCCCTGTATTTGTGTTTTTTGTCAGTCTATCTGCTAGCCTTGCCGACCATCATGCTTTCTTGCAGTTATTGCCAGCTTTCTTGTCTACAGGATTAAAAAAAAAAAAGTTTTCAAAAGTGAGTTTCAAAAGGTTCTCAAGTTATTTGATGACAAGTTCTGAAAGTTTTATAGGACCCCTGAGCAACTAGAAGATCTCAAGTCATTTTGAAATTGCATTTTTTTTTCAAACTTTGTCTCTCATAACTCTATAACTTTTCTCTCTTTAAGTGAAATCGAAAAGTTATCGTGGAGAGAGAACCGAGGGTGTTAAAGAAAAAAGGACAAAATGACTGCTGCATGATGAATAGCATCTAGAAATGCAGTCGGTAAAGTATGGGAAGTTAATGTTCAGCTGCTGTGAGCTACAAATGTCCAGCTGCTACGTTTGAACAGTGGGGATGAGCTATTACAGTGAATGTGATTGGAGTCTATGCAAGTTTAAGCTTAAAAACCTCAATGCATATGACTTCCTACAGAATTTTATAGAATATACCCACAGAATTCAGTAAACTACACCATTTACATCCTCCCAAGCTATAATGCAAACCAAAAACACAAAGCAAGAACACCCAAGGGTGGACTTTACCTTTAGTGTGATAAAAAATACACATTAACTCTTGACTATGATGAGTCACTTTCCCCCTTAAGTCTGTTGTTGCCATCTATTTAGCTGCTCTGGAGACACTGAGAGGTGAGAACAGATTGCTCATTTACTTCCCTGTTGCTCAGGTGGAAGAAAGATGTTTAAAATGGGACCTCTGAGCTCGAGTTAGTGTCGAATGTAAATCACAGAAAACACGCTGTCTGCATATGATAAACAGCCTGTAGAACACTCACTGTTGGATGCAAAGTAAATGCCGAAAGCTTATTTCAATGGAAATGTGGAATAATTAAATTTATTTATACTTTTTAGCAGATGTAAAGCAAAGGTGTGATCAATAAGATTAATTGCGACTGCGCTCCATTGAGGCAGCTATAGGCCTTTTTCTCAGCAATTGTTATGATTTGTCACACATCGCATGGGTGACTTGCGACATTAACAATAGCTTTGTTTGCATTTTTGTCCCACTAGGATTTAAAACAGCTAAATATAATTCAGCCATATACATTTAATCAATTATACCTGTACCTTTATCCAAAGTGGAAAAAATGCCTGCTTTGCTGTTTTGCTGTCACATCTTTAATGTTGAACATTAGAAAAAACAAACACATGTGCCTTAAAGGGAACTGGGGGGATGTCTTGGTGGTCTACAGGAGACCTTGAACCATGGTTCCCTTGCTCACATCTGACAGGAGAAACATTTTCCCACTGTTGTTCTCAAATAACTGCATCAAAGCCCAAATTAAAAGAAAAATAAAGTTTGTGTACAGTTTTAATAAGTCACAATCTTATAGTGTCCCAAAAATTAAATATGCTGCACTGTTAGTTTCACTATATTTTAGTTGTTTAGTTGTTGTTTTAGTCAGTTGGCTGTCTGTGTGTTTCTGTTTGTGTGTTTAAGTGTGTCTATCCTTTAATTTAATTTACACTCTCTTAGAGTGATTCCTTTTGTTGCCATTCTCTGTGCCCTTATCATTATCATGACCCTGCTCTGCCCAGTGACTCCCCACTTTGTTTTCTCTTGGTTTTTGGTCCAAATGTTTGTTTGTTTATTGTTTTTGTTAGAATTAATGTGTAACTGTGGGGAAACACATCCCCACAAACTATTTTTTTTAGAGCCCAGTGGGCCCATTTTTGCTTTAATTTTGTTTGTCCATCATCCTCAGTGTTTTCTGTGAGTTTTCCAAACAGTGATCCCGGTATTTCTGGGTTTCTTTTCTTCATCTATTTTGTTTTTCACTATATTTACCACTGGGTCTTCATTGTGGTATTTTGTCATTTTAAAAAAAAAAGATTTTATTTTAGTAGTTGTCTTTCTTACATTTTGCAGGCTGAACAAAATGGGATGGAGCCATCAGTAATGTCTTTAGTTCCATCTGTCCTTTATTCATCATGATTAACCAAAACATCTATAAAAACAGCCAATTGGTTTGTTTAGATAAATCAGAAAGAAACACAAGTTAGAGTAACATTTATGGTAACTTAGAGGCTTTTACTCCATGTTTTAAGAATTTTTTAGAAGGAAGCAGGACTGTTCTGTACTCTTTGCATGTGTCCTCTACTAAGGTGGCTATCACTGCTGCACAGATAAAGAGGCAGAAAATTACAGCACACACCAGAAAGTTTAACCATAAAATTAGCTATTTTAACTTAAAAAATCAAGGAAAGAGATCATTATATAACTTCCACTTCGAAAAAAAGGTTGCTTTAATAAGTAACAGTGACACTTAAGGTGTTTATATTCCCACAATGATGCTGCTATGGGAATGAACATTCCCCATTATTATAGTAACTGCATTGTAAAACTGCTTGCACAAAATAGTAAAAGCAGTTGTATGAAAGTCAATGGGCAATTACAACTGGCAATTTTCATATCCAGAGGTATTCAAATAAGATGGTTAACGGGGATATTATTTAAAACCTGTTTACCCCTTTAAGGTTGTTCTCTGCACTCTGCTGTTAACACAAAATTACTTTTGAAGATAAGTACAACAAGAACCAATATCAATCAATCAGTATGGCCTCAATTCAGCAGCCACCAGACAGACAGGAAGGTGACCAAGGCAGCATTTGAGTGAGTGCACTTCATGCAGTTTCGACCAAGTGGCAGCTTGCTAATGAGAGATTTGTTCAGCGCTGAGTTGGGCCCTGTCTACGATGCTTATTTATACTGCTCTGTGCACACACACACACACACACACACATGCACACACACACATGCCTGCAACACAGTAGGTTTTACTCAACTTGCATGCAGGTTAAAGACAGATGCCACAGCATTATGCTAATGACATCACTGCTGTCCAATCACACGCTTCACTGACTGAAAGGGCAGAGAGACATACCCCAGCAGAGAGACCACAACTTGATGGGGAAAAGCGAGTGGATGCAGACGAAAGAAGGGGAGAGAAATGCAGGGTTACACATGGAAGCAGTTTTATGTTTTTAATGTGCTGCGGAGAAATACCTTGTAAAGTTTCTTTTTTAAGAATACTCAGTTAGTCATTAAAAGTGTCAGTTTTTCCCTTACGAACTGCGTGCTAATGGGCTATTTTCACTTTCCGGAGAAAGCATGACTTATCTAAATGACAGATGCCTGGTGCAATGCATTTGAAGGATAAAACGGCTGCCAGCCAAGGAAAGAGTGAGAATAAAAAAAAAAGAGAGAAACAGAATAAAAATCAGAATCAGGTAGGCTTGCCAAGAGTTGTACATCTTTGTCACACTGGTGCAGGGACGTATCAACAACTAATTTGTCAATTGTACAGACTCATCACTTAGGAACAAGAGGACCTCTCACTGAGTTCAGGCAGATAGAGGCAGATATACCACAGAAGACAGCATAAATCACTCTAATGAGGGGAAAGAGGTGGGATGTCAGACACACTGGAAACACAGGCAGCCAAGGTATGATCCCATTCAGTTCATACAAGACTGACAGTTGTATAGAGGCAACCTCTTGTAACCTTTTAACTCCTCAGGCATTAGGCTTGAGTTCAGATGTTTGGAATGACTTGTAAACTCTTCCTGCCAAGGAAAGACTTGCAATCATGCAAGTGGTGACAACCCTTGGTTTGGAGTTTAACGGAATATCTGACTAATCAACTAGATTTCTATTGAAAGCCACCTTTCGACACTGTATTCTTTTTAGAATAATCATTTATCTAAGGTTTTATCACTCTAGACTTATTAGACTAAAACATTTCACAGTTGTCAAAGGTCCATAATGAAGGATTTAGTGAAGCTGCATATTGCATGTGACTGATCCTTCTGCTTCCACACTACAGTTGCATAAATTACCATGAAATAAGAAGCACTTATGTTCAGATCAGGATGAATTTTGTTGATCTCTTTACATAATTGAACATGTCCTGTACTTTGTGATTTATGACCAAAAACTTGCAAAACTATTGTATGTATTTTCACCATCCTCAGCATAAAAATATATATATATATATATATATATATATATATATATATATATATATATATATACACAAATATTAGCGTCTAAATGAAACTTCTGCTGTGCTTAAGTGCAGTCTCATAGATCTTCTATTCATAAAACTTCAAAACATAAGAGTCTTACTTAAATGTGAAAAAATACAACAAAATTTGTCATTTTCTCTGTTTAAATTTATTTGGTTTACTCAAATGGTCCCTCCCATTGTAATGGAACTGTTGGACTGTTTTTGGTTCAGGTTTCTCAGCAAGAGATTTTGTGGCAAAACATCAACCCAGCGGTTTGTTCCCTTTTAAAATTCACATTATTTTTTAATTTGTGTTACCTCTCTGTCGGAGAATGTTTAAAATGTAACATCAGCCAGAAAATCCAACCAGCAGACACACAAAGAAAATCTGTCAGATGGTCATCTAGCCAACCCTCCATCTGCCCAATTGTTAAGTTGTCTCTGAGAAAATTAGCACCAAACCGCCACAGAGTGTACTCATGAAACTGAGGCAAATATTCAGAACATGCCACACTATGAATAATGCATAGTAATTTCCAAATTATTACTGAGAAAATCTTATCTTAATAATTTCACTGTGAGCTGTAGCATATCTTTGGAATTCATCGTGCACTGCTAAAACTTTGAGTTTCAAGTAATAAATATGGGTACAAAACACTGATTTAGTTTTTAAATTATTAATATGCATAAACAACAGACTGCGTTTTGGATAACAACTACTACTGCTGTTGAAGAAAATAGGGAATAAATGATGGAAATAGAACATGTAAAGGACAGTGGAAACGCAGACAGAGTGCAGAAGGGTGAAGGAGAGGGTGGGGATGTCGGGACAATGATACATTTTGAAATTTCAGTTTGTCTCCACCTTTCCCCCTGACCAGTGATGGATGATGCACTGTAGAGGCAGAAAGGGATGGAGAGGACGGAAAACACCAAACTTTTTCACACTTTTCCTGCTTCATTTTTTTTCTTCTCCTGGAAAAAAATGAAGAAAACAAAAGAACATCTTTGAAGTTTTTCCCAATTCATCATTTTAACTCAGAATTAATATTCAACATAGTTATTCCAGAAAGAACTTTTTCTGAGAGTTTTTCTTGTGCATTCTCACTCTTTCCTCTGATTAATTTTATTCTCTTAGGGATTAATTCACAAAATATCCACTTTCTTACTTTCACCTTGTCCCATTTTCTCAAATTTTACATTTCTCCTCAAGGCATGAGCTCATTCTGTACACAATACACAGGCATGTGACATCTACATGGATTAAATACATCACTGTAAAGTATTTTTTTAAATTTAAACCTTCAATAAATACATCCAAAAGAATGCTAAGTTAAGAGTTTAAATATATTCATCCAAACTTGGAACAAGAGAGATGCTCATAAAATCTGACCTAAATACTTTTGCCATCAATCAAAAAGTTATTATGTCTCAGCTGAAGTCGGCTTCAGCTTTCACATCGCTGAATCAAGACCAAGGACAGGATGTACCTGGATTATTTCCAAACAAAGACAGCAAACAAGCATAAAGAAAAGGGTTCTCTGTCCCTATTTTTAAGGAGAATGTAAATATTTTGGCTACAGGTTTACACCAGCCACAACTATCATTCTATATCATTAAATATGTAGTGCTATAATGCTTTGGAATTCTTCAGCAGCAGAGTTTTCAGCCTGAGAATAACTGCTTGTGGGATATCAGGGCCCAACCCTGCGTTGTGGTTAGAAAGACCATCCTTCAAGCTGATAACTCGCATCAAACCCCTGCGTTGACAAGTACCTGCCCTGCTGAGCTGCAGATGGATACACACAGTGTGTGTCAGTGTAAGTCAGATATACAGTGAGTGGCTCATATTTTAAGGTTTCAAAAGTGCTTTCAAGTCAAGTGCAGCCTAAGGTTGGTAGCAGTGGAGGTCCAGAAGAAAAATCTGACCTCCCAGAAAGTGTAATGAATTGACCATTCTGTAATAAAGTATAAGTCATTTGTGGTTGGTTGGCTAAAAATGTGCAAACTACCTTTTCAGAATTCTTCATTTGCAGATGTATTCAGTGACCGTAAATCCCTGATCTGTAGATAAACTGATCAAACAAAGGCTCCTGTATATTATGTAGGAACTCAGTCCACATCCTATTTTCATTAATCCCCCTTTACACCTATAGGTGCAGTCAGATCTGTTCATTTCTTTGTTTTGAGTTTTCTCTCCAAATATAAAGTCATTCTTATTCATCTTCTCACAGGTTTTCAGTCAAAGCCCACAAGTAAAAATGTATGGGACTGAAATATGGCTTTTCTACACACTAAAATGCAAGTTAGTGTGAACTATTGCAAGTGAAACATGCAGAGTAAATATTTTCTAAAGTTGGAATGATATCAGTTGCTTTCATGAAGTTATAATTCAAAGCTTAAAGCCATATGGCCTGAAAATATTTCAGAAGCGAAAGATGGATTGATGGAGGGAAAAAATAAAAATTTTAAACATAAAACAAAGTGGAGATTAGAAGAAGAATTCGTTTTGGAAACTGCCAGGAAAACAACTCAGAACACACACACGATCTTTTACTCTCTTTCTGTCTGTGTTTTTCAAAATATTTTTCAAAGGAAAGTAATATAAATTTAAGAGTCACTCAAGTTTAAACAGCAAAGAAGCGAAAAAAAAAAAGGAATCATTTAGTGTCTCTTGGCTAAGTTGTTGTTGTCATGTCCAGTTTAATGTTGAGCACATGGTTTGGACGACACGTGTGACATGTCTGCTTGGCTCTGTTCAAAAGATTCTATGTATCTACAAAGGATTGAAAATCATGTCCATTTAATGTAACACTCAAAAAATAAAACCCTTTAAATACCTTTAGACCAACAAATGAGAGAGTGAAATGTGAAAAGAAAAGATTCCCTGCTCACACATTTACATTCCTTCACTGTGCAGTTTAATTCAACTCGGCACAAAAGTCTCCGCTTCACTTCACTCATTCTCCTCACAAATAATAAAGAAAAGCATTTGGCAAAACCCAAAGCGTGGAAGAGCAAGCTGGAGGAAGCAAATATGTTTCTTCGCGGCAATACATCTGCACATCTGGAGGAGAGTCAAACTTTTCAGTTTGTGTGTATGTGTGTGACCGCGGTTGTGGATTAAGTTCCTGTGAGATGAAAGTCATTTAATTCCGGTAAACGGCCAGAACATTCCAATACATGAAATGTTTCAGCTTGTGTTTGTATTTGTAAGGCTAAATAACAGTGTTAACACAGGCTGAGAGATCTGTGTGTGTGTGTGTGTGTGTGTGTGAAGATAAAGATCTAAACCTTTTTTTCTCTCTCTTTTTGCTTATTTTTCCTGGCTTTGCAAATGCATGTTACTCTTTACACTGTTACACAGAATTCATTTTCCCAAATTTGTTATGGAAAAAAACATGACAATTATTACAGTGCCACACCAGAAATTGTTTACATGTATGTCTCATGCAAAACAGCTTGTGATACATCATTGGATTTGAAAAAAAAAAAAAAAACTCCAGCAGTGTTACCATATCAAAATGTCTATGTAGATTATATTTACCTTGGTTCATTAATTCTTATCACAACTTCCCCTCCTGCATCTTTCGCTGCTCCAGTTTCATCAGCTCTCAGATAAACAACCTCACTACGAGTTGCACGACCCTGACGAAATGTTTTAAGCTTAAAGCAGCATTTTTTGAAATCTGTCATGGACGATTTCCACCGTCTGGTGTTTTGTAGGATCAATTTCAGTCTACATGTGAGGTCAGCCTTGCATCATCATTGAATAAAATGGCCTTCTTCAGAGTTTTCAGCACTTGGACTAGTTAAAGTATTTTTATCTGAATTACTCATGTCTGCAAACAGCACTTTTCCATTTTCAGTCATGCTTTGGAGTAAACATTTCAAGGCTGAAAAATAGGCCTCTTGATTTTATAGTGTATCAGAAAGCTTTTATGGAAAAGATATTAAAACTTGTATTTACACATTATAGTATTTTAATGGCTATAAAAGCTGGTGAGTACTGAGTAAATATTGACTTGCAGAGTGTTCAAGCTCTGTGCTCATAATGATGAATCCTAGAGGTTAAGAGTGTTTTCTAAATGGGACTCTATGGGGTTTATTTACTGCCGAATGTTTTCAGTTTAGTGGAGTATTTACTAACACTGATGTTGTAAATGAGTGCAGATGCAGTTAAGGGAATTTCAATTCGCTGCCGCCTGATGCTGGGCCATTTGAGACACATCAGCGGTGGAGCACAAAAGAAATTGGAAGTTCTGTGCTACTCGATGTGTGTGTTTTTCCAAGAAAAAACATCTGGGGAAAGATGTTCTTCATCTTAAGGTCATTCAGCAAATTTTACTTTGATATTAAAGTGTTTTTTTTTTTTTTTTTTTTCTATTTGCCGTCACAAAATTATAAAAATATAACAAACAAATTATAGAAAAAAACATAATATAAGTTTGTCCAGGAGGAATGTTAAATGTAAATGTAAAATGTTGCTCAGCTCTGCTTTAGTCACACATATATGTACAGGAATGGGTGTATGCTTTGAACCTTTTAGGTTCTTTACCATCATATTTTTGTTTAACTCTTAACCCTCCATATTCTGTCATTTAGTGATATTCTAATTAGTTTTTGTATGTTTAAAGCCTTTATTAGTGTGATTTAATCAATGCATGAACTCTTTTTTACTTGGAACTTTGCTGTACCAATAACAAATACATATTTTGATATTTGGCTTCATATGTAATATGAAAAAACAATCTGACTTGCAGAGGGTGTGTACTCTGAAGCATTTGTAACAAAGCTTGGGTTTCTTTTGGGTGATCTGTCTGAGGAAATATGTACATACCTCACGACCTAAAAGAGCATTTGTTGTGTCTTCTGAACAAAACTGACTGATGGACTTCAGTCAAGGGGATCAGCTTGTTGTAATGGAGAGCTATAATGGTTTTGACAGAACTATAAAAGCAAAAAACTGCAAATAAGGCAGTTTAAAATGTACATGTTCCCTGATAGTTCATAGAGCACTGAGGTATTCACTCTGCTGATATCATTCATACAGGTTGGAGCGGACAGTTTCAGAGCCTTATGCAAGAGTAACCTAGAGCTGGACTACCTCAAGAAAGAACTGGAAATAGAAACACTAAAACTAGAGAATGAGCAACAAAAGTATGAGAAGAGGGAATTGCTGTAAATGATGCTTAAAATATTTTGGTTAAGCATGATTGAAATTATGCCCTTTTTTCCCAGCAAAGGCAGTCATTTGAGTAAATGAGAGAAAAAAACATTCTGTGATTGGTTTATTGTTCCATTTTTTTTTTTCATTTATTTCATGATCATGTGAAGAAAAATGTTCTGTTATAGCCTGACTGATTACTGCGCCAGTGGGGTGATCATGGGTGGCAGGGTCCACCACATCAGGTGCACGTGGGGCTCTTTATTTTCTGATAACAGCATTGCTGTGTACACATGCTGCTACGAGCTCACAGGCATAATCAGGAGAGACCCTCAGGCCGTGGAGGCAGCTCAACCTGGACTTAATGACCTGAAAGGTTATCTCTGTCGTGACCCTACATTTACTGCATGCCACATTAAAGTGACTTTTTGGTTCCTTCTGTGGTTAATGTTAGGAGGTCACGAAGAACCAAGTGCAGGTGTATTCTCTGTTCCATGTTGTAAAAAAATAAAACATGTTAACAAAGACAGAATAAATTGCAATAAAACGAGTGAAATAAAAAAGGAGGCTATATTGATGCATGATGGACCGGCTCATTTCATGAATTTTGCAATTTAAGACCAATTACTGGTGATCACAAGTCATCTGCAAGGCATTTTCAGATTAATCAGTCAGGGAAGGCACTTAAATAAAGACACCACTGCAGGGGCTTGAAAAAAAAAACCCAATCTGTGTACATGAATATTTCTCACAAATTTGCTATATCTAGAAACATTTAAGTACCTGCATGCACTCAGCATATGTACCAACAATCGCCACACAAAAATGAGTTCACCTGATCACTGATCCTATGGATAAACTTTCTATTTACAACTTATTTACTTCCTGTTTGCCTAAGGGTCCAGTGACTGCTGTGTGGGTGCTATGCATATGACCCTGAGGAATCCTGTGAAGAAATTAGGTTATATTTTATTCTATGTACTGATTAATAATGTAGTGAACTAATTAATATTCTACTTGCATTTTTCTATATTAACAGTATTAATGGCATTCAGCAATTTGCTCATTTTAAATTTCTCTGATGTGAATGAATTTATTAGTATTTTCAAGCACAGAATCTTATGCAACTTTTGCATTCTGACAGCTGCCATGGGGTCTTTAAGCAGGTCCTTGTCAGTAGTACAGTAAAACATCACCTACTGCAGGCAACTTTCTCTCATCAATATTTCTTTGACTGCCACATCTTTCATATTAGTCACAAACTGCTTTGCTTTGCTTCAGAGAGACGTGTTTACTGTCTGCCTTTTGTCAAATCGTTCCAACTTTGTTTCTGGTGCAGTACAGTGCTGTTCTGATCATCCGTTATTGGCAGCGCTTATTGTATCTTTTAAAATTGTTTCAGGTCTTATAATAACACTGCTTCACTGGAGGTAAACAACAAGACCAAAAAGTAAGTGTGGTTCACAGCAGTTCTTAGGTCAATGCACCACTTTGTAGCAGAGGCAAAAGATTTACTCCTTTTAATGTTTTTCTATATGATATCTTAGTATGTTTATGTGCAATAATTTGCTTTATAATGTGTTTGCACATGTTTGTTTTACAGTTTTTATAGGATCATTCTCTAGTCCTCCAGCATCTGCTCTAAGTGTGTGTGCATGTGTGTGTGCGTCTGTGTGTTTTATCTAAATTACCACACTGGGAGCTGTTTCTTCGCACTGTTCCTCCAGCCTGATTTCTTTCTCTGCTTGGGTGTGTATGTGTTTGCAGTTTGATTTTTTTTTTTCCTCAGTGACGAGAGCAGAGGGATTAGAACTCATAATAGAGTAATAAAGTCTAATGGCTCTCTAGTTTAAGGTAATGACATTTTTATGACTCTCACAAAGACAAAGACAAAGAAAGATGGCCTAAAAGAGAAATTTCAAACTTGACCAAACTCAGGAATATAAAGAAGGAAATAAAGAAAACTACCAAAGAAATGAGAGAAAAACAAACCTCTAACCTCTAACAGAATGAATAAGTGCCTTAAAATATACTATTTGGGACATTTTCTAGGTTAGGTTTATTGGGGATAGCTACTGGAATGCATTCTTTAATTTTTAGTGGTAATTTTACCTATGGATCAATGTTGAAGCCTTTCCTTAAAATATAGCTTAATGCTAAAAATGTGATAGACTGCAGTTTGCTATTCTGAACACACGACATCTCTTGCATGTCTCTCTGTCCTGGAAAAGGTTTGGTCCTCTTTTCCCTTTTACAAATCAAGAGTCTGAGGGTAGAGGGGGCTGTATGCTTTATATATTGCAAAATATATAAACCGCCTAGTATTCCTCCACCTCAGTTATATCAACTTAGCCATAAATGATGCATTCGAATCCAAAATATATATAGCCTGAGGAAAGAGGAAAAATTCTCTAAATTTTTCAAGTACTGAAGCAAGCTTTGTAACAGACACAATCACAGATGGTTGTCCGACGGGGGACAGTGTCTAAGACTGACCACTAACTCTCTGGAAGAAGAGTCAATGGAAAAAAACGTTATGGTAGTTTTTTTTTTCTTTCTATTCCTGTTACTTTAACATTCAATTTGGCTTTAATAGTTCACTAGTCTTTCTATTATAATTGCCTTTTGTAAAACACCTTTCTTGTGAATAAGAAACAAAAGAGGAGTGGAATAAGCAGTTGATTTAAAGGGCATTACTACATTTCATTTCACATCTACACCCTGGTTTTCTATGCAGGTGCACAAGATGAAATGCAAGTTGTCCCTCCAGCTTCTACATGAAATGTTATGTCTCTGAATTTCTAAGCAACAATGTGAGTGCTGTATATTTAATGTGGCAGGATGGATTTTGGTTCATTGTTAGTCAGTGGAGTGTGTCGGGTGAAGAGGAAGAAAATTAAGGGTGTTTTCTACATAAACGCTGGAGGGGATTGTAACGCCAGTGTGTTGTCAAGGCCACAGGGCCGGGGACAAACATCCCCATCAGCATCTATGTCCCGCTTTCTACTTCACGCCTGGATGAGCAATGGTCAAAGCAATGCTCCAAAATTCAGGTTTAAAGGGATTTTTTTAAGCCTCAAGGGCCAGAGGTGAGAGCAACATACAGGGCTTAATGGATTTATGTGGCTGCATTTAGTTCACCAACTTAAATTGAACCAATAGATGAGAGAAACTGGACCTGAATTGGCAGTTTGAGATGACAGGTGTACCTCATATGGTGGCACTAAATAATGTGTGTGTTGGTTTCCTTTTTCTCTAATAGTGCTCTTAACTTTTAAAAGTCTAGTGTGGCAATTTTGTCAAAATGCTGATAACTTGATGAAAATTAGACACACGTAGGACACAAAATAGGTATAAAATGAAAGCAAAGACCCATATTTGTCATCAAAAATCTCTAACACCTGTGTTACAGAGTCTCTGTTTGCTCTTTAAATGCAACAAGCAGAAGTACAGCATCAGGTTTCACAAGATGAAACTCCCAAAGAGCAAGTGTGTTCTTTTCTTTCTTATTGCTGTTGTTTTTCCACATCAAACTTGGCTGGGTTATTACTTCTAACTGATGGCACACTGGCCTGGCTGAGGTCTGCTGGAACAAGCACCCTTGGCTAATGGCAGCTATCATAGCTAATGCTGGCTAATGCCAGCGATCTCAGTTACAATTATCTAATGCTATGTTGGCTGTCGTGTCAGAAGCTTCAGAGGGGACCTCTGTGCCACACAGTGACAAAAACATCACTCTTGTGGTTCAAAGTTAAACTTAACAGAAGTGACACTAGAAAAGGAGTAAAAGTTACATGTCATTGAAAAAAGACAAACACAATCAAGAAAATTATAAAACTGCCATTAAAGAACACATTAAGATACAATCCAAAACAAAATAAATTCAAATTTTTACTGTCTGTGTTTAATTATCTTTTTTTTTTAAAAAAGTACAACTGTTTCAATGCCAGTGCTTCTTGTATCTTCAGTTCAAATTTGTCCAATGCCAGATTTAAAAGCATTGTTCTAGACCCATTAGAGACACTGAAGAAAACAGACATTCCATGTTTCCTTCTTTTGCCTGGAAACATGTGGCCTCATTCTCTTCTCCTCCTTCTTTGGAGTCATTGTTAATAATAACACCACATCACCACCATATCAATCACTGGTTAAAACAGGTAAAGCAACAGAAAAAAGCAGTGTGCTTCAGGTGTAGCAAAATGACAGTAGCAAGGTAGCTGATTAGTAATTGGTTAAAAAGGGCAAATGTGACTTTCAGGGTTGAGCCCTGGCCCACATGGGTCATGAATAAAGGAAAGTAAACTAATAATTTCATGAGCCTCATTTGGCAATAGTGCTTGTTTAGTGTAATGTGTGCCGTATTACACAAAGAGGAACAACAATGACGACGACGACGACGACAACGACGGCGACGATGATGATGATATCTTAACATGTACACACCTGCATGTGAATAACAATAATACTAATTTTACAATAGTGCCAGATAAGTGTAATGTATGCTACATCAAACAATGAAGAATTAGACAAAACAAAATCTTAACATGTGCACATCTGCATCACAATAACAAATCTAACATTTTTCTTAGAGTGCTTTTAATGGTGACCTTGTTTATGCGTAGAGACTTGATTTTTTTTTTTTTTTCCCATGCCATGACTTGACTCATGATTACCTGGCTGCATGATGATTATAATATGATACCTTCTCTCCTCCATTACTCATTCAGCTACCCACTTTTCTCTGTCTGTTTCTAATCGGCTTTTGTATCACCATGGCTCATATAGGATAATGATGTATTGATCTCTACCAGTGTAAATGTGTGAACATTCATTATTATTAACTCAGAAGCACAAGATCAATACATTATCATAGTTACATAATAGGTTTCTTATAAGTTATTAATACTATTGACTGATTATGAGAGACACGGGCTGCACAACAGAAAATTGCTAATGTTAGAGTACTTATTGCTTTAATTAGTGTCCTCAGTGCATTTATTACCATAGATGTTAGTTTTATTATTGACCCCATTAACAAACTGGGCTATTGTAAGAGCACAAGAGTACATTGTTAAAATATGAAACTTTGTACAGCAGATTACAGCACCTTGCATCTTGCTTTGCTTTGTGGCAGCCCTATTTTAGAACAGTATGCTACTTGGATCTAATTTGCATGAAGCAACAAACTGTGAATACAATTCAATGATTAAAGGTGCCATTTTTTGTGTCATTTAGTGTTATTTGTTAATGATGTGTCTTGTGTTTCCCTTCCCTCCCAAGCTCTTGAAACCTAGGAGGTACAAAATTCAGGCTTGCTGCCTTGCTGTGTAAGGCTGCTGTTACCATTCTAATGAAACTAATCAATGCTTTACTCAAGACACGTAGCGAGAACACTCCAGAATGAGGTCTATATTAGGGCAGTGATGTGTCCTGGAGATAAACCTTTGATGGATGCAACCTGAGCTGCAAACCTGTAGGCATAAAGATGCAATACTTTGGAAAATATTGATTTTTGATACCTAAAGGGCTTGCTGATATCCTTTTCCTCTCAATTCCTATAAAGTACATCCAAACAGCACTTGTGTTGTTTTCTTTGTCAATAAAAAACAGTCATGGAGGCTCTGCACTCGCAATGCAAGCTAATACCGTGACAAGACCTGCAAAGGAGACAATCAACAAGAGCTGAAAGAAAACAGAGCTCAGAGTGAGAGGTTGGGGAGCTGAGGGCATTCAAAAGTTCATCTTACTTCAGTAAGTATAAAAAACCTCAAGTGTTGTCTCAAGCATGTGTTGTATTTTCCTTTTCCTCTTTAACTAAATGGTTAGTTGACATTATGGTGCATACATATAATAACATGCCTGTTTTATATAGACAGGACTCATGTAAGAGCAGGGGAGTGGCATGAAACAGTATAGAACACACTCTCTGCTACCAAGTGTCAAGTAAAGGTAATTTGCATCGACAGCCTGCTGCATTTACTGCACCACCAGCAGCAACTGCAGTAAGAAGGGTCCTATCCTTCCTCCTGTCTTCTTATGGACCTACATCACCTGGATGGAGTCTAGTCACCAAAGTCTGTCTCTAAGCTCAATAAATACAGTTTATATCTCCTGATTTAGTATTTTCACACTTAACAAAGCTTTTTGGTAAATCATTAAGGATAACTCAGTCAGTTCAATGTTGTTTATGAGATAATCAGTCTGAATTAAAAAAAAATATTATTAAAGGTTTGACAAGGTTTTTTTAAGTATTTGAAGTTTCAATTGTAAATTAAGTGAATAAAGAGTCTAAATTTGTGGAAATGTCGGCCCTTGTCTTGATGATAGCCAAACTGGTATTTCAATCTAATATGAAAGATCTGAACCTACAGAACGTGAAGTGCATGTTTAACAACCAGCGCAGTTCTCAAGACATTTAATGTTAATACCTCCAGAGCATTTTTTCTGTGGTCTCGTGTGTATTCCAGATTAGATGAGCTTGACTGCTGCAGGTTGTCAAATAAGATTTTTCACTGTGCACTGTCAGTCCCTGCATTTTTAGGCTTACATATCTTTTATGTAATCATATGTGCAATAGTACTCACAAGTATCCATGTACAATTTTGCAGATACAGTGTGTGTGTATGTGTATGTATGTGTGTCTATGGTCTAATGGGCAAAGCAAAATCATTTTCAATGAGAGAGAGTCGTCTTATTGGCTGATTAATAATGTAGAAAATGGAATGCGTTGGCTGCGCATTAAACATTTAGTGTACACAAACGCACACAAACACACACACACACACAGACACCACACATACATCTCCCAACACATGTACACACAACACATTAAACATTTAGTCTCAACAGAGCGCTTTTTCATTACTGACTTCATGTTCCTCCATTTGGCCATGCAATTAATTTGCAGTTATAAAAATATACGTGCAGACGAAAAGCAAGATGGAGCACACCTAATGGACTCATTCACTGGATACAGTGTAGGTATAAAAACTTGAAGTAAATTTCACCGTGCTAATGTTTGTGAAAAAGTATCAAGAGGCAGTGCAAGCAGTCTGACTCTAAATGAAATATAACTTCTTTGAACACTTGAGTCTCGGAAATTATCTATAATGCGATTTGCTGAGCTTGCTGATATTATTCACACAAGGGAAACGGAGAGAATGTCATCTAATGGACCTTGACTCAATGGTGATTGAGATTCAATATGCATCATAGGCACCATTTAAAACTGCTCGTGGCATTAAACATGGCTTGTCAAAGAAAAAAAAAAAGATCTGCTTGTATTTTGAGCGAGTGGTTAAATTAAAAGTCCACGGCCGCTTAAGGCGTGCAATAGTAAGAGCTTTTAAACAGACTCTGCTTGCTCTACCTGCCATCTTTGCACTGCACACAAGGATGGCAAATTGGCCATTTTTAATTCTACATATAGTGACTTTACTTACAGAAGAGCACATAAGTCAGAAACAGTCAGGCCATTCATTCCTTTTTCAAGGCAAGTTTCATAAACTTTTATTTTTTAAATAATAAAATATAATTTCCATAAACAGCTTGGTACTGTAATTTTTGGCACATGTTACTCAAACATGAATAGCACATTTGTTGAGACCTGTTTGGTGCATTTATGAGTATTTACGGCCGCAGGCTGTGTGACAAGGTCAAATTAAAATACAGTTCCCATATGTATCCTAATAAAGACACAGATTAAGCAGTGCAAACATGTGACTCGTTTGTTTATTTTTAGAAGTTTTTAGAGACTAATGTATAGGGGACAGAGAAATAGCTTTATTAAGCTTTAGCTAAATAGGCAACACCTGTTTTTAATAGGACCAACTCATTGTTGAGTTGGTTCCTTGGGATTAGCTAAATAAGCTTAATAAGAAACATAATATATTGTCGTACTTAATATTAAAACATTTTGTTCTGTATGTGCAAAACAAAGTGAACTCTGAGATTTATGTAAAACATTATTCAAATTGTAGATAGGTGGATGTTAGTGGACCAGGTTTGATGTGTGCTATTAGACCGTTAAGGATAATCCTGTATCCACTCCTTACATTATCTGCCCAGAGAGAAAAACATTAGAAAATTCTGTTCGGGTCCAATTATGGAGCTGCAATAATATAATAAGTGTTTGTCATTCACTCTCTTTATTCAACTGGGAGATTTCCAGCTAGATGGATTAAAACCCTTCATGCCTCAAAAGGGTCATTTTTTTATGAGATGAGATCCAATTCTAAAAAAAAAAAAAAAAAAGAAATAACCACAGGGCATTTATCAATTTATGTATTTATCTTTGCTTGGTGGCAAACAAGCAACACAAAATAGTTTTCTTTATAATTTATTATCTCACACTCACTGTCAATGTCACCACTTGGTGCTGTTCTGTCTGCAACATCTGTCTAAACAACCACCTTTCCTCACTCACTGCTACACTCCCTTTTGAGCCCATGTATTGTTATTATCAAAGAATAATTTTCTTCATTCCGAAGCAGTTCTCATTTACATTTAGAGACTCCTCCAAATGATTTTTTGTACTGATGAACTGTACCTGACATCCACTCAAAATAGGCCTTTATTGAGCTTTTTATGTGTGTATGCATGTGCACACACAACCACTGGAGTACCTGATGTTGTGCTGCACTCCCCTAGGCCACGGGAGGGAGAGCAATATTTCTTTCTCTCCCTTGTTCACTCTATTCTTTTCCATCCCTCATTATTATTGACAGTGAAACACTCCTCAGTAGGGTTGTTCACTGGTCACTGCAGCAGGGGAGTGAAAAGAGGAAAGGAGGGACACTGGTTGTTAATGTTAGGAAGAAAAAAATAAGATGGAGAGTATTGCAAGCTAAGTTGCTTTCAAATCGATCAACACACACTCACTCACACACACACACACACACACAAACTCAAAAAAAACACATGCCACAGATTGCATCCTAAAGTAAAAAGAGGCTCAGTTACTCCCTCACACTACTTTACTTCTTCTATCTCCTGCACTTCTTAATTCCCTATGTGCACTGCCTCAATGCCCTTCCTCCTCCACTTTAAATTTACTTACCCCCCCTCCATTTTCTCACCTCTCCATCTTACATGCTCTGCCACTCATCTCTCTCCTTTTGTGCTTCATTCAATCACACTCTTCAATCCCCTTCTATTCAATCTACTTGGCTGGCTGCATGCACTTCAGTTTTCCCATGCCACTTCCCTCCACAATCCATTCTTCTCCCCTTAGTCCCTTGTTCTCCAGCGCACCTAGTTTTTCCTCTCCTATTTAATTTCCCTGTTCTTCCTTTTTTCAGTTTATTTCCCCCATAGGCCTAACCTTTTTTCATTTTCATTTTCATTTTTACACTAACCAATCCCCAAAGCCGCTTTCCTCCATGTTTTTCTCCGTCCTTTGTGCTTTATTGCTATTGAACTCTGGAAAAAGAGCACTGAAAAAGACCATGAGTTCATTCCATAAAGGCACACCTGTGCTTCACTAGTATTTTCATTGTTTGGAACCTCATTACTGCCAAAACTACCTTCTAATAGTAACAATTTAGTCTCCAAATTAGCTGCTTTTCACAGGCTTATTTTTCTTTTTGACATCTGTTTGTTGGATACCCATGAACACTTGAATAAAGTATTTTTTATTCTAATCCTATCAATCCGGTCTCTAGCCAGTTGCACGAGCTCAAACACATGACAGAATAATTGATTTAAAACAACTGCAAAGATCAACCTGCTTAATTGGCCTAGCTTGACAATACGCCAATCCAGACATAAAATGAAAAAAAATACAGTCAGTGTGTGTTTGTGTATGCAATGCAAACAAAAATAAAACAATTACTGAAAATTGATCTGTGAAAGATTTTACAAAAGAGTTGGTCTAATAAGCCACATTTCTGTTGATTTGTGATTTGCTTATTTTGACTGCACCGACACAACGTCGCAAGTTGAAAAAACAACTTTGTGTAATTTTTTTCTTTTTTTAAAAATTTCTTTCATTTCGGTTGACAGAATAGACTGACTTAGGAGCAGAGAGCTGTTGTAAAGTAGCAGTCAAATTTATCATTGGACATAGATCTAAAGACTTCAGATTGATTAATACAAAAGGTTTTTGTTTTTTTAAAGATGTGTCCTTTCTTTCTGTTTAATGTGGGCTTCAAGGTTGAGACGAGTCATAGATCTGTACAGAATGGACCGGCTTTAGAATTGACATTTTGTTGAATACTGAAAAAAGCCTGTTGTGGACACATGAGTAATAACTTGCATAAACAAAAGAGCACAGTGTTATGATGCCATAAAACAGAACTTATTTGAGGCATACTGGAACCTCAAACAACAACTGCCATAGTGGAATTTTTTTATTTTATTGTAAAAACATACTACACTGAATGTCTATTTAATGCTGTTGCAATTTCTGCATCAGTATGAATGAGTGAGGGAAACGCTCTCACTTCAGCTTTAATGCCAAATGACTACTAAACATTATACTAAACATAATTAAGAAACCATAAAAAGGAGGCACCTTTGCATGTTGTAGGTCCACTACAAAATCTATGTTTTTATTTTCAGCCCATGACACGATTGACAAGTATAGCAGAGCTCTCAAAAGAAAAAATTTTAGCCGCCTGATATGGTTTGGCCGTCTCAGTCTCTATATTCCGTGCTGCAAAGCTACAGTATGATACCTGCCAACATAGAATTCTGACAAAAAGGGAGATTTAGCAGTGCCAGACATCTCCCACACACACACACAAACCCTAAAGCACACAATGCTGAAACTTAAAATAAGCCTGCTGGACTTCGTATGACATTTTTGCTACTTATGGCAGTGTTTTTTTCTTAACTCTGTGTGGTTGTCAGTGTGTGTAACTGAAGCATAGTTTTATCTGCCCCGTGCTGGACTCCACTGATAATGCTTTCCTTTATTTGGATACACACATTTGGCCACTTAATATTTTCATTTGCATCTAGACCACATGCATCCCCTTCTTTATAAAAAGGAGTTCAAGCCACAGCTACGGAGCGCCATCTCATTCTGCTATCATTTTCCCTTCAGAGTTTGCCCACTACAGCTGATGTCTCCCCTGTGCATTAGACACCAGTTCCTCTGGGTTCTCTGTGAAGGGTATTTATTTTGTGACCTCTGTGCACATAGGCTGCAGTTCCACCCACCCCTGGTTCATCAGTGAATTCACTGGATGAGACTGGGTCTCTGTTCTCCTCTTTCTGCAGCCCTGACTGTAAAGGAGTAGATGGGCTACAACAGCTTGGAAGTATCCCCAGGCTAGTCTGATGATTGTTGGTGCAGACATCAGGCTAATTGAGCTTTACCTACTTCAACCAGTCCAGTGACAGGCAGAGTCTCTGTGAGGCAGAACCAAGGTTATAATATAATAACCCTACAAACATGGCAGAATCCTCCACCTATAGGCCCTGTCTCTTCTACACTGCTTGCCAGAGGGGGCTACCAGTGGCAGTTAGTGGTGTTGCTTCTTTTTGTAGAGAATGGGATCATTCTATTGTTGTCTCCTGATTGGCTGGCTATAAGTATACTTATTTTCATTGGGTGAAAGTCCATACACCATAAGATGAGTATTTTTAATACAGTCCAGCAGAGGAATCTGACTGCTGTTATAAAACTTGGGTTACAAAATCTTTACTTAGCATAGTACAGAACGGAAAAAAAGCCAAAGCCTAAGAACAATTATGAAAGAGAAATTTAAATCGTGAGCCAAGCAACAGGACAATCAGCTTAACTTTAGGGAGAACGATGTCTCACTTCACATACTGACACACTTTTAAAACTACATCTCAGCAGTCCTGTTCTTGACAGCTCATACCCAACTGACCTTTTCAGTTGAGTATTCATTTATTTTTGTAGGCCATAAAAAGTGTACAAATGACTTGAAAAGAGACAAAGATGTCATGGCACTCTCTGTGGTCCAAGGTTGAATCAAGGAATTGCTGTTATTGGATTCTTGATTTTGTCTTGGGAAGGGTGGTGGTGGGGGATGGTGGGGCAGCGCCAGGCTTTGAAAATTCTGGGTTTTTCTAGGTTAATGAATCTTTTATTTCACAATTTCATGATGTCCCATTGCACATTCAGAATTCTGTCTCATTCCTCGTTCAGTCAAGGCCTGGGGCCAAACATGTCTTCTGTTTGTCTGTAAAAACCTGAGGTCTTCCTTTTAAACTCCAGTTGGGCCAAAGGGAGAGGAGGCAATTGGACTGGCTATCATTGTGAGATGCCTGCTAATGGCAGACCAACAAGAGTAAGTGTTGTCTTTAATGTAATCAGACAAAGACTGACATCAACATTGACTGACATCAGCATCAAATCCTGTACTGTAAGTGTGATGTGATTTATTCTGGAGTCATCAAAGGGAAAATCTGGACTGCAGGAAGAGTCAAACAAAACATCCAAAACTGCTGTGAAAAACCTCAAAGCATTAAGTTGCAGTTTGGAACTGCTTGTCATTTTGCATAACATTCCCTTCAAAGACAGCTATTTGTTAAACTTTCTCTCACAAAAATACACAAATCGAAGCCAAATATTTGCAGCTAAAATAGTAACAACATAAAAAACAAGAGCCATATGGCATTCATTCTGTTATCAGGAAGTGTTATGTCTCTGAGGCATTTTTTAACTTTGTGTGATGTCAGGATCAGACAGATGGAATGAAATATAAAAAAAAACCTCACAACCGGTGTATCCTTTTTAGCTTTTTAGCTGAATCTGTGCAATTTAAAATCTGCTATGCATGTCAACATGTTAAATCAGTGTTGCAAAGTGATTAATTACATTACATGCATTTATATAGATTAAAATGGCATTGCATGATGACACTTTGTATACTTCTTTAAGAGAAAAAGTCTTCCATGAAAAGAGAATGTCACAAGAGTGCTTTAGTTGGTAACATTAAGTCATCTTACTGTAGTTTTAATACAAAATGAAAGCTGCTACTCTTAGTTACAAAGAACTGAAAACAGATGCAGGCTTACTTAAAAAACTTTTCTACTTTTGCATTATGGGTATGTAAAACCCAATGTATAAATTTTTAAAGAATAAATCTCTGCATTTTGCATCGGTGTACTTGAAATGCCCAGGCAGATATCTCTCGCACTGTTTACTGTTTTCTAGAGCAGAAAAGTTGTTGGTATATTCATGTCACGTCCTTTTATCCTGAAAGCAACTGCTGTGATAGAGTATAAGAGTGGTGAATAAATTTTGCTAAAGGGACAGATGTGATCGATCATCTCTTTAATTCTCTGTCACTGTGACAGGTGTTTTTAAATGTCCGATCATTATTGCAGCACCTGTTTCAATACTGCTACACATTTATGCCAGTGGCCACATTCAAAAGAGATCTAATCTTAAGACTAAAAGTATTCTGAAATAGCACTTAAAGTTATCTAGCAAAGAGGTTTTCAACACTTCCTCAGCAATGAGAAGAGGCAGGTTGACCCCATTGTTACAGGTGACATCAGGCTACATAAGTGAGCTTCCCCTAAGTCCACAGTGATTGTTTGTTAATGTGAATGTGAAATAATAGGTGACATATGACCTATGACGAGTGAGTTGTGTCCGGAGTGACAACACATAGACCAAACAGCAGTTTTGGCAGTGGAGTAGCTCTCAGTCTCTGAGACTGAAATTAGGTCAGGAGTGCAACCCAGAGCATGCTAATGGTTTTCTGTGACAATTGTCGGATTGTGAATGGTGGATTAATCCTCAGGGTAATACTGTTAACAGTGACGTTTTGAGGCATCAAAGGGAGTCAGTAAGTTGCAAACAAACTGAACTGTGACACGATGGGGCTCTTGTACCTACTGCTACTGTGCAGTGCTCCATTTGCGTGAAACAGAAACAATCTTAGAAAAGTGTACATACGTTTTCTGTGTTAGTAGTACATATAGCAAAGACTTAACTGGATAATCAAGCAGTGGCTAATAAATTATAGATAGTGAAAGCACAATCTACAGTGTGATCCGAATAATTGTGAGCAGGTCTTAGTCAACGGTATCTTTAAAAACATTTTGGCACTTAAGTATAGCTCCTTTGTCTATATCGGAGAGAAGTTAGTGATTTGTGAAACCTGTAAAATCTAAGATGATGAGACTCATCTGAGAAGGATTAATGATAGTGATAATATGCCACTAATGTGTCAGAGTTAGGAGCTCCATTAACCTTAAGAACTGGAGATTCAGTGCCGGTGAGATACTTGTTGCTGATATGTTACATTGTGTTACTCGGTTGTGAGAATGCTCTTTCAAAGTGTTTTAAAGTGCCATTTTTACTCTGTCAGACCCCTTTAACAAAAAAAAAAAAAAAAAAAAAAAAGGTTGAGCTCCATGGGCGAAGATACAGTGTGGCATAGAATGCTTTTGTAATAAAATTTGCTCTTTTGTCCAGCTGATGTATTCAAACTAATGAGGTTCATGCTGAGAAGCACTTCTCTTTGACTTCCAGGCCTTGTTTTTAAACAGGAATATGGATAATGAAGTAATCAACCCCCTGACTTTTTAGAATTGTTAAGCCACAGAGGACTGAATCCTGGGAGTATTGCCACATACTATTTAATTACGTATTCAGTATCATTCAGGATCATTATATGAAGGAGAAAAGAAGAAAAAAACGGTTGCACGTGTTTCCTGACCTTTAAAAACAATGCAGACAGGAATCAAGGAGGGCTCTGTATCAGTAATTCCTTTAGACAAAGCCATGGGATAACATGCTAATGCATACCAATATATTACTAGCCATTTTGCCAACTTATCTCAGATTGCTTTGAACCTGAAACTCACTTGAGAGATAAACATCAAATCCTCAAGTATGCTTCATGTTTCTTAATGGGGATGAACAAGTTCAAAAGAGAGAGTAAAGGAGACAGTGAGACAATGGAAGGAAACAGAAGGGAACAAAAAGGAAACTGCAATGATTGGCGTGTGAGTAAACAAAAGTTGTGCAGGCACAACAGGCACACACACTGAGGGTTGTCAGGACCATACTATGGGCTTTAAATATTGTGTCTGTGTGCGTATTGAGGGCAGGGGCATGTATATTTTAAATGAATATTTCAGCATATCACTGTTACAATACAGAACAGACAGTTGAATCTTCATTTAAGTGTATCACAACTAATCCAGCTTAATCCAACACAGTGATGCTGACTGAGGTGTAAAAAATGTAATATAATGAGTAAACATCCGTTAAGAAAAGTTAGTTTGATGTTTAAAAGCATTCTTACTATTATATACTGTATATATATATATATATATATAAAAAAAAAAACCAACCTGTAACAACAAAGTGAAAATGACCCTGTCACAAAAGACCACATCAGTCAGA